>JAQFZG010004824.1:0-11182 GCA_034695465.1 Entomobrya nicoleti
TGTTAAGTAAGAAATTTTGTATTTTGGTTGAGCGATTTTTTGAAAAATGAGCTTGACATTCTACTCTCTTGTCTGTATTTTATTTTCACATTTTGGTGTTAAATGTTGCCTAACTGAAGTGAAGAAGACCACGACCAGACTAAATGTGTTGATGATAATGATGACGCTCATCATCATCATCAAAAGGAATGACATTCTGCTGCACTAATGCATTTACCCTGCTCGCTCTAATGTTTTACATTTATCTCCCATGGACCTTTTCGTTGTAATTTTTTGGTAATTTGACTACTGAACCTCAGTCTTCTTAGGTATCCTCATTTGCCTTCATGCATATCATGATGTTCGACGAGGGAGATGCAGGTATGCGTGGAATAACGAAAAAAATGAAAAATGTGTTATGGTCGCTATCGTCAATCGTGGTCATGTCAGAGATACCTTGAAAGACACGCAATGCACTTGATATTAAGTACACAGACACAGAAATCCTTCTGAATACTCAGTAGAAAACTGACAGGAAGATCTGTTATTGAAATTACTCCATGATAATGATTATCGGATCAGTGGAAATGTTTACCTGGTTTGAAGGCGTTGAGCGAAATCCTCAATATTTCTATATTGCATCGCTTAAGTTAATGTAAAATGGGCAGATTGGACCTTAATGTTTCTGGAAAATTCCTCCAGCAAATTATTTGAATGATGGAAAGCAACATTTTATGTTGACTTGATGACTTATGGACACCCATCGAAAATGTCAGTCGTTATCATCAGTAAACCTGGCATGATAACAGTATTGTGGATCTGTTAAAGTAATTTACGATTATGTCTTACCGCAGTCGTTTCCAGTTATTTCGCTAAAATAATTTTAAATGTTCTGGAAGGGTGCCACTTTACCCCTTCACTTTCATATTATGAAATTGCAAGAAGGAAATCGCAAATTTTATGTTATAGTTATGATTTGCGTAAGCAAGTGAAACTTTTAATTTGAATGACACTTCTCACTCTTTTGTACTTGAAGTTAATTTCGCACATCTGTGCACTATCCCAAGAAGGCCGTTTACCGTATTTCAAAATTACAAAGGTTGCGAGGAGTCAGAAAGTGTGAGAAAAGTTTTACAAGTTGAAGTTTCTAAGAAGGAACAATGAAGCCTTGAAACGAGTTTTTTCTCGTTTCCGGTCAATTTCTTACGTATCTAACCAAGGTTTATATAAACAGGTGGCATGTGTTATTATCGTCTTTTGTTGAATAGAAATGAAGATACAAGATAAGAAGGTGCAAATTCTTCTTGTCCTTTGAGACAGTATCTTATAGAGTGCATATCATGTAGATACATCTACAACTAATTAAACATTTTTATTTACAATACGTGACCACAAAAACTGCCAAAATCCTTCAAAACTGAAATTTATTTTGTGTGATTATGTAATACTTTATCTTCCCTTTCATCAGCTTCTAGTAACATTAATCAGTTGTTGCTTCATGTACATTAGCCGTCTTTTTTATCAGTTAGCGGAAAAGTAATCCTTGAATATGAAATATCATTCCTGAGAAAAGATGGATTTTCAAGACACATCCATTCAAGATCATTTGTAAAGAAATGGACCTCATCATCATCAAATTCTCATTATCTTGGTTGCTGGAAGACTTGCTACAGAGTCAATGAAACAAAAACTTTGAAAATACTTGCTGGAGGCTAAGATTAAAATGCCTTCGAGCTTATTTGATTTTTCTCTCGAATGAATCGTGTACGTAATCCTCCTCTGACTGACTGAGTAGACAATCTATGAAACAAGACAGATGATTATGAATGAGATGACTATTTCATGCATCGCTTCTTCCCAGGATTGTATCAAGCTGCATATAAAAACGCAAGATGATGATGATGCCTTCTTCTGTATCAAACATAAAAGTATACGATATATACATTCATAAAACATTGACAGCCACTTCCGGTACGACCGGTTTCTTATATGTAGTAAAAAGACCATGATTCTATAAAGCTTAAATTGTAAATCTTGTCCAGTAGTTCAGTAAATCTAGATTTTAGATGATTAAATACATGAGTGGACTACTGGACCACTATTTATATTGACTCTAATTATTTATTTTATAGTAGATACATAAAATGCGTGAAGATAATGCCTAAATGAATGGATAATATACGAAATTACATGTAAATTTTTGACTATCTTATCCAAATCATATTTATCTTTGTTTTCAATAACATTTAAAACTTGTATAATAATTCCATAAACATACATATATTTCAAATTAAATTTTTCCAAAAAATATTTTAGACCGTCAAACAAATATTATACGCACAAATTTTAATGGTTGTTCACATTTTTGAAGTACTGCTGGATTCGTGGAAATAGGGCAGAGATCCATGAGCAGCATTTAAATACTCTGCTGGAGTTACATCACGGGATGGGACCACCGTAAACATGAAGACCTAAAATACCCAAACACACAAACACAGTTCATGCTCTTTTGACAACAGATGGTTAAGTGCACTAGTAAAAAAGGGTCAGGTTTAGAGGAATGGGATGCCTTTCCACTCAATATATTATGATATATTTCTAGATGCATCATTGCATATGTACAATTTGTAGGTTTATCATTAGAAATAGGTCGTGAGAACCAAAGAACAGTTCAAAAAGTGAAAATGTCGGGTCGGGTCCAGAGTTGAAGGAAAAAGTCCAGAAAATTTATAATTGAGTTTCAGGAGGAGATATTTGGCCAATCATGTGGGAGAGCGAACTAAAAATATACTATTCTTAAGAAAACCCAAAGCATTTTTATTTTTAGTGTAAATGTATCCTTTTCGTTATTCCACGCACAAAATACATTTACGTGTACTAATCCCACAGCATATCGTCCAATTAGGTGGAAATATTTTAAGAAATGATTACAATCATCACACAAATATCAGCACGAAATGCATGCATAAAGTCATCCAAGTCATAAAAGGTGCTACCTGATAATCAAGTCTGATGAAATTTAGCCCTCAATCCGTCCGTTCACGTGAGTATTTTTCTGGAAGGAAAAACTTTAACTTTAACCGGAAGTCTGTATATCTTGAAGACGTGAAAACATCAGAGGAATAGAGCTGGAAGGCAAATAGTGATAAAAACAATTGCCTTCATGCTATGTACCTTCTTCTGTCGGTTGGTTGTATGTTATACTGACACAAGTCAGCAGGTTGCGTAATTTGATATGTATGTATGTATTTATTCGGTTAGTTTAATTAAATTTTATACGCTGCGCTACTGCCTAAACGATTGTTGAAACAACGCAACGGCAGCACAGTGCAGTGCTTTGTACAGGATATGATATGATGACTTATTACTCAGCCAGCATAGCACGAGCTTTTTCAGTTGATCAGACATTTTTACTACGTTTTCTCTCCTGTTTACACCAACAGACAACAATTCCTTCATACTACGATAAACCAAGCATCAGTGCGCAGCAGCAGCACCCGTGGACCCCTCGAACTTCCTTTAGAACACCTTGCGTTTTTTTAAATCATAACCTTGACTTGATTACTCATAACTTTGTAAAGAATATATAAGGATTAAGAAATCTTAACGAATCAAAATATTTTTTTATCTTATGAAAAGCTTTTTAGAGTACCAGTTTTGTTTTTGGAGTAGCCGATTTCTCGAAATTCAAGCGTCAGGTTGCAAGCGATGGACAAAGGAAATGTCTGTTGCTTAAAAAATATAAGCTTGCGTCGTGTAGTAAAGTGAGAAAAACAATGACTTTTGCAATGTTGATGTCGACTTGACTGCGGTACGAAAAACTTCAAGTTTTTTTTAAATCCTAAACTTAATATAAATTCAACAGACTTGTTAACTTGTTTGCATGCATAAAAAAAGATGACGGATGGCTAACAAGAAGACAGAAAGAAGTAAAAATCGTGCCAAAATAAAGTACTCGCCATAATCCTATCATGATTCATTTGCTGTTTTCTCTGTTATTTTATTATTGCTGGAAAAATGCCCAACAATTGTAAAAAAATCACAAACAAGTTTACTTTATAAAAATAAAGTGTCAATTCATTTGGAGTAGGTGTGCATTTATTAGGATTCAAGGTACTCTCTCAGGTCTAAAATACTCCTAGAAAAGTATAGTGAAAAACTAAGAATATGTTATGTTGCTCGTAAAAGTGTGAAAATCACTTATCGAGCCTATTCCTGTTTTAAATATGCCATTTATCATCAATAAATAAATAAAATCAATGGATATTTGTAATGTTCTGAAATCCAGTTTGGATCCCAAATTAATCATTTTTTCTTACTTGACTTGCTAAGACCATGTTTTCGTTTGTTGTTTGAATTGAATCACTGAAAAAGTTAATCTGCAAAAGAATCATTGCTCTCCTCCTTCAGTTCAGACACTCTTTTTGGTTGTAATGAAATTTTTATTATAATCTTTAGACTTTGATGATTTCGTTTCATTTTATATTCGAGATTTTTTTAAACTCTTAGTTTAGTACATCGACATATTCTTCCACCCACAAAATATTCTTGAAATGTTACGTGATGTGTACATTCCTTTAGCAAAGAAAATAAAAGCTTGCATTTATTACATTGCCTTTAATAACAGACCTTTCAACTCGACAATGAAACCCATTCACAACTCAACACTACCACACCACCACCAACCACCACACAAGACAGAAAATCCTACTTCAAGTCATGTCATTTCAGTTGTCTCGGTTTATAGTAATTAATATATATATAAAATCTCTCTTGCTCTTTTTTCAGTGGTAAAAAACAAGCGAGAATTTTTAGTAGTTAGTATAGTATATAATCACAGGCACCACAAGTAATAATAATAATGAGACATTATTCATGCATGCAGTAATCACACTATGATGATTAGTCTGAAGTTACTGGTGGTGTTGGTGTTGTTGCAATGATGAAATTCAACCAGCTATTATAGACAAAGCAGTGTGCATGTGAATAATTTAATCCCATTAACCAGCAGAGAAAATGCGTGAAAAGTAAACTTTATCCATATTTAAATTTCTCATGCTTATGGACATGGACACATTAGTATTCTTGAGAACTAACCAACAACGTCATCGACATTTAAAAAAAGAGTGGTGAAGAGTGAGAGTGGAGACCCTGGAGGCCACCAAATCATTATAACTTTAACTTATGCATGCGTGGTGGTGGTAGACTAACAGAAGTTGTTGTTAAATTAGATTTTTTTAAAGAGACATCCAGATCATTAAGCTGGAGCTGTCGGTTGTCACGTTCTTAATAATTGTGTCAGCTCAATACACTAATTTCATTCAATAATCTTTTGTCGAGAATGGAATTATGTATAATGTGCAGAGTGTACAAATAAAAAAAATATTGTAGTGATACGAAATGAAGGTAGTATAATAATGTTGATGATGAGACGACGGTGGTGATGATGGTGGAGGCACCCTGTGGTTACATAAATGCTTTCAATTTCAATGCGCATTCACACCCTTCTCTCTTCATTTCATCATCGTCTCATGACTTGCTCGCTTCTGAACTGAATATGACATGACAGTCGCCAGTAGTTTCTTCCTTCTTCAAACTTCACAATAATAATGAACACAGCAAATAAAATATATGATGGCAGAGGGATGATGATGGTGGTGGTGGAAAATATGATTATTTGTTTGTTGTTCGAGAGAAGAAGGGAGAAAGGGAATCGGTCTCACTCTCTCTGGAATTATTAAATGAAGTGTTTCAAGGGATGATGGAGAGCACGGAAGAATGCAGAAATAGTGTTCAAGTTGACGATGACATGAAGAGTTAATGACGATTAATGGAATCATGCTGGTTGATGAGCTTAAATTAGATAGGTTATTGGACAATTGTATTTGCGTCGGCTGATGATGTTAATGCTAATGTTGTAGTTGTGTGAGTTGTTTTTTAAAAGGGAAAGATGAAGGAACCAATGTAATATTAATATTCGTAGTAAATATGTACACATTATGTCATTTTAAAGTATTCCTTCGGAGGAATTACTGCCACTCTCATAATATGTTGATTTGGCTGTCAAATTTATAAATAATATGTAACTACTAAATTTTCACCCGCATAATTCTATAAACAAAACAAGGTATCTCTGGAGTTAAGAGAGGGAGATGATTATGATGATTAATGTAACTGGAAACTGGGATAGAGAGATGAAGTAACGTATATTTTTCTTCGCTAATCATGATTCTACGTTTTCATATACTTTATAAAAAAGACCAAGAGTTTTTGAAACTGAGCTGATGTGATAAATGTGATGTGGACAGCATTCATTCATATTTAATGTACAGCTTGTCGATACAATGGTGAGAAAAGAGTGAAGAAACACACATTATGGTTCTCGTGAGAAATCAAGCAACAAGAGAGCTGTGTGACGTTTTCAAACATTTTATATAACTTTATATTCATGTATATAAAGTGTATAAAGTAATATGCATAGTTGATCACACTTGATCCGTATCAGTCAAAGTCACACATAAGCAAGGAGTTTTGCGATTCCTTTCTCGAGTGACTAAGGATAAGGATGTATTTACGTTTACGTACCTATGTGGTGTAAGTAAGGTAATAGTAATAATCATGATGATGATTTAAGTGGGGAAAACGTTGACGTGATGATGATGAAGTTAAGAAATTCCTGTTGACTTGAAGAGATGGGAGCGGAATGCGTGTGGATTTAAGTGGATTGTCGCTGTCGTCTCGTAAGATCTATGCGTTTACATAAAGTATTAAATCATAACACAGGGACACACACACAACACGGTAGTTACTTCCCTTGTTTTCCTTTTAAAAGTTTCTGTCTTCTGGGGTAAATATCCGTTTTTACGTTATCAGCATAGAAAAAGGAATTCCACGAATTTGTAAACTATTTTCTTGTGAAGCAAGATTATATGCTTAAAATTGCATCCAATTAAAAGCACGCATGCAAATAGCAAAATGTAGGCATCTAAATTTAAAGAAATGGATTGTTTTTAAAAGTTAGTTTTTTTAGCAGTTCAGTTCAACGGCCATATCATATGCAAAAATCATGTTTTAAATTTAGAGTATAGCGCAGCGCTATATTTTACTGACATGATGCAATGTGCGCGCAATATATATACATATTTTTTATCATATCTAGCCTCGTAAGTAATAGTGTACATTTTAATATGCTATGCTATATATTATTTTTTTATCATTATCTGAAAAGAATTCTCGTAAGTTGATAGTTGATGATGTTGATGGTTATGGTTATATACTGACTGGGTATTATTCTAACAAGTAGGAAAAGTCGTGCCACGGGAACTTTCCCACACCCAAGAATACACACTACTACAACACAACATACATATATACATACACACACAAATTTTTTATCATCATCAATCGTTCGTTGTTGATGATATAATATAACAACAACAACAACCTGATTTGATTTCTTTTTCTTGCCAAATCAAGCAAAAACCGAGAGAATTTTTTGTTGGGAAAGGAGAGTAACATGATTTCCCGTAGGAGAATAGTAGAACATAAACATATTCTGCAGTTGCAGTATTGTACATACCAAACAACAAAACCTAATTGGTTTGCTCCCATGATCTCACATGACTTAAGAGAATCACACACATAATCACAATCACCACGCAAAAAAATATATCTACTTGTTTTTATGTTCTTTTCCACATTTTTTTCAATTTACTAAAAAAAAGACGTCATAAAAAAGTGGTATTGGTTTTCTACCCATTATACACCTGTAATAACAATTTGTTCGTAGATTATTATATGCAGTGGTGGTGGTGGTTCCATTTTCCGTTACTTCGTTTTTTTCCTTAATGATTTTTATGATATGATAGTAAAAATAATAAGGTTATAATGGAATTTGGATGTAATGATAATGTGTTGTTTGTGATTATGATACAGTAACAAAAAATTAATTAATTACAAAAAGATCATTTTTTTAAAGTGTAGCGTATTTTATTCTCATTATTATTTACAACCTATCATCTTAAATTAGTTTTACATATGTTCTGATGTCTGTTTCTGCAATAAATTAACTCCTTTTCTGATTCAATATCCATCGCTGTCTAGTTAAAAGTTTAGTTATTTAAACAATTCGAGGAAGAATGTCGTACGTAAGCATAAATTCCCTAGAAAATAATGGTGATAAAGAAAGTATATTCTTGCTTGTATTTGAATATACAGTAATGCTACTTAACTTCAAAAGGGACTTTTTGGATTTGAGAGAACGCACCATTCATCTTCTTTTACATCCATGTCGATTTTTCAAGAGTACAAATTATTTCTTCCAGAAACTCTAACGTTTTTTGTTCAACGTGTACATAAAGTACAGAATATATGCATGTTATGTAGCTTTATTGCCTATTTAAGTGCAGCGTGACCGAGCAAATTTGAAACTTTTCTTTTCTTCACGCATTTATTCTTCAACCAATTTAAGTCTTTTTTTTCTCTCTCGTTTTTACTGTCGCTTCGTCGTTAAAAACATTGTTACAACTTGCATCACTGAATAACTTATGTTCAAAAGAGAAGAGAACTTGTAAAAGAAAGAAAATGAGAAGCATTTGGTGTGATTCATGTTATTAGCATGGATATTATGTGGTCGTGGTATGTGCTCTCTAATAATGTTCCCCATTGTATATTTTTCCAGGAGCACGAAAGCACAAATAATCATGTTTAAGAAATACGAACGATAAAGATAAATGTGTACATAGTGCATAATGTACGTAGTACATATAAAAGACAAGCAAAGACTTCTCTGGAGCGAGATGTGTATACTTTTAGAAATAAACTTATTGCAGAGCAGTGTGATGTGACGTATTATATCACTGGAATGAACAGTATCGCATCTCAATTTACTTTGAGAAGGGAAAAAATACTCCTTTTGTTATTCTTATGTCTCTTAAAGCTTTACTCTTTCACTTGCGCATTAAACTCTCCGTTTTTGCTTATCTTTGCAGAGTTTCATAGCTTCTCGGCCAAACTATTATAGTAACCCAACCAAAACCTTAGAAGGAAATGATATAAGATGAAAATATGTCTTATTATTGCTTCGATGTGCTGTTGTTTTCATTGTTCCTAGAGAATCGGAGAACTAACAAAAAAAATAAGACCAAAGACCACAAACTCATCTTGTTGATGATGTAGATGAGATGATAATGATTATTGTATTGGCTGTGGTGTTTTTTTCCATAAAACCAGACAAGTTGAATCCAAGGAGGAGTTGAAAAGCATGTGTATTTTTTTGCATGTATGTATTGCTGCAGGGTGTTTTAAATAGATTAGCAAAGCCAAGCCAAACCACTTGAAGCCACTGCACTTGATGATAAGATGCTACATTTAATTGGATAACATTTTAATTGAGTACAACAAATGAATATATTCTTGCTTTGAATTTATTCGAAGAAATAACGAAAAATCGATATCGTATTATTATTATAATATAATACATTTTTGCTCTTAATGTTGGGTATTATGAATTAGTTCTGTTGAATGCAATTTTAACAATGAAATTATTGAGCATCAACAGATTTAAAATAATAATGTGTTTTTCAGATATACACATTTACTTTGTTTATCTGCTTATAATAGTAAGGCATCAAACAAGCGTCATCTACAAATTCTTCTTGAACTCAAATCTTCAATCAGGTTATGCGAGAGGATCTCAGGTAAGTGTTGGGATTACTTCTTACCTGGTCTTTGTTGCGTACACCTACTAAATAGATTACTTCCCCACCAAACATACAGGTGGTGCGAAAAAAGTAACATGCTGAATATAATATTGAAACAAAAGTAATATTGGAAATAATATTGATGATTGCGGTATCATTAGGATGCTGATCTTTTTAGGCGAAGTAATACATAAGTAATATTGAAGAAAAAGAATCAATGCCGTGGTATGGAAAAATTCAAAAAGGTTGTATACACATTACAGCGTTTGTATTCAAATATCCAAATCAAACAATTTTGTACATAACAGTTCCTTACAAAGAGTTCACTATGCGAGTTGTCCTTTTATGAGGATTGGCCTGTATGTGTATATGGTGTTCTATGAATTGGGATTGTTTCCGAACTGGAGTCTGCAAACAAACCGGACCGGTGCAGGCCTTCCAGATTCATTCCCACTCGAAGTTAACCCCGACTCATTCCCCATAGTATAAGTTGCGTTCTTAAATTCAAATTGAAAAAATATCAAGCATTGCCAAAAAAATACACAAAGAAAAGAAAGCTTTAACTGGAGAGTTTAACAGGTGTATAAATCAGAATTATTACCATTGGACCAGCACCTCCTCCACCAGAACTATTTGGACCTGATGAGTTGTTTGGAGGGCTGTTTGGAACTATTGGTGATACTCGTTGTTCAGAAGCAGTAGTCCTGGCTGTGCCATCGAAAATTGAGGATAAACCATTCGAATCATTTTGGGGTTGAGAATTATTCCCTGCACCGACCTTAAATTCAAAAACCGAATTGATATTTTTATCTTTCTGTTATCAAAATAAAATAAATGATCAATTAGAAAGAAGTCTCTCCATCTGAATCTAAATCTATCGAGTTTACTTTTTGTGAAGATGGTTTTGAAGACATTTGGGTAGACTGAGGATTATTATCATCAGAAGGCTGCGGTGGCCGATAATTTCCACAAGTTGGCCCATTATCGAACTTGGCCCATTCTGGAGGCTGTCCATTTGTTGGATAGGTTTTGTTCTGTGAACCCATGTTAGGCCCTGAACTGCCAAAACTTGAGTTGTAACTGTCATTGTAAGGTGAAGACTGTAGGCCACTCCTAGAGTTTGTTGCAAACCCACCTGGAGTGGGAATTGTGCATGTGTCGTTCTGTGCTCCTTGATTTCCTTGCATATTTGTCGGAATGGAATATGTATTGTTTTGTGCTCCTTGATCTCCTTGCAAATTTGTCGGAATGGAATAAGTATTGTTCTGTGCTCCTTGCGCATTTGTCGGAATGGAATAAGTATTGTTCTGTGTTCCTTGCGCATTTGTCGGAATGGAATAAGTATTGTTCTGTGTTCCTTGCAAATTTGTCGGAATGGAATAAGTATTGTTCTGTGCTCCTTGCGCATTTGTCGGAATGGAATACGTATTGTTCTGTGCTCCTTGATTTCCTTGCAAATTTGTAGGAATGGAATAGGTGTTGTTCTGCGCTTCTTGATTTCC
>JAQFZG010004825.1:0-11180 GCA_034695465.1 Entomobrya nicoleti
AGCAACCCCAGTCAAATCAGTACAAATTCGTCTTATCCCTAACCTAACCTGGTTTACCCCTTGTCACTTCACGGCATTCTGTTTAAAGGATTTTATAGGGTTGAGGGCTACTTGAGACTGAACTGCTTCAATTGTGAGTAGTGTTATTTTTCTACAGTAATTATTCATCAATTTCCTAATTAATTTAAACTTTTATAATTTTAACGCGAATTCTTACATAAGGCTGCTCACAATGTTTTAAGATTGTTTTTCGTCGTTTTCTTGCACTAGTGCTAATAATTTTCTCTTGAGTGTTATTTCAAATTAAAAATCTTCAACACAATTGTATCAACAACATAAAAATTGTTAAGTATCAATTCTAATTGACTATATTTTATGGTTATTTTTTACAATTAACAAGTTTTGCGAAACTGACTACCTACACCCTACACCTACTAAACTGATGAAAACTATTCTGCGCGTTATATACAATACAACCTTGTATTGTTTTAATTGGGTAGTGTTTTTTTGGAGAACAAATTCGTGGAAATGAAAGGTGAAACTGTTTATTCTTGCTTGTACAATAATACGACATTATTGCTTTCAAATAAATCTACTAATGACTTACACTAAATTCGTTTATAAAGCTGATAATAACATGACATTTTAAGTGAAAGTGGTGATAGTGAGTTGGTGAAAGTGAGTGAGTGGTGGTGGTGATTGGTGAATGAATTGTGAGTTAGTGAATTGAACGTGATTTGATAGTGATGGTGGTGGTGATTGATTAGAAGCAAAGTTGATTGGTGATGTGGTGGTAATTAAAAAATTCTGAGTTTTTAGCATACAAAGTTATAAAATACATTTTTTTCACAAGTCAGTGCAAAGAAAGACACTGTAGTAGTCAAGTGATGTCAATCACAAACTAATTAGTATTTAGAAGTATAAATTTATAATGGTACAGTTATTTGTTTGTTGTGTATTGGTTGATAATGTTGATAGTCACACTGTAAGTAAGCAACAGTTTTCATTTGATAGACAGTATATTTTGTATTTTGCTGTATTTGGGTTTTTTCTAACCTTTTTTTACTGATTTACACCAATCGGAAGGTATAAAGTACGAGGTAACTTTTGAAACTGAGTTTAACTTAACCACGATGAAGTATTTACACGATTTACTGATATATTAAAATGTGTGCCTATATATTTGCAGGATGTGACAACTGCCATTTTTTTGGTTTGTTGTATTTTAAATTGAAATCTCGACATGGCACCAGTGGTGCTTCACAGCATGTCGTATTCCTCTTGGTTGTGTGCGGAGGGGAAAGTGATTGGTTTATCTAACGCAACGTGAAAACGGTTTTTGGTAAATTTGTAAGTTGATTATTTTGTATGAACTGAAAATGATATAAATTAATGTAATTTTTAATTTAGTTTAATTATTTGTTGCATCATGTCGATATATATTACATATTACATTTAATAATAGTAAGTATACATTGTAAACATGAGCAAATATGTATTTTGCATTGTATACTTAGACAAATAAAAATAATGCTGCAGTTATTTTATTTAATCAATGAAATAAAGTTGTGTGGAAAAACGAATAATGTTTTGATTGGGTAAGTTGGTTTTAAACGTAAGGATACATTATATACATTTAACCTAGATCGCGATATTTGTTAGAACAAACATATATTCATGTCAGAACACACTTAATACACGGGTGAAAGATTGAATTGTGCTATTTGCTTGAGTAAGTGTAGGCATACACGAAACAGATCGAGACACCAATTTAAATTATATACATGGATTTTTGGTTTGCCACATTCTGAAAAAAATATGAATTGGTCTCAAAATTCGATTCGGTGATAATCAATTTCATGTATCTATAGTTTTGTTGTAAATCCTACTACCCAAATTTGTATACGTAAATTTGTTGTGTGGGTATGAATATCAATCACTCTATTTAATCAAATGCACTTGCTCTCTCACCACAATTGGTTTGAAACTTGATCGTTCTTGCCATTTTTGTGTAATTATTATATATGGATCTTTATTTGATGTTTCTTGTCAGTGTATTATGTAAAGTAGATTGTTATGGAAAGTATTATATAGATTATTATAAAAAATAGATGTAAACATTGCTTGTTGACGAATCATATTTTATATGAGAGAGTTAACCTGTGGTCAAGGAAATTTCCATGGCTTGCTGCCTGTGCCCAAGAACTTTGAACTGTGGCAGAGAGACGTCAGAGGAGACGCCGACGGACTCGTGTCCCTTAGCCCATTTGTACCGGATGTCCGACATAGTGTAGCCAACTAAATGTATAACATTATAGCAAATTTTTGGTTTTTCCTTTAATCTGACACGAATGAAAATTCTAACGTCCCTCATGTATATTTTAAACTACGTTATAGAATATTTACACACATTATGTACACAAATAGAATCTGGAAACACCGTACGAACAGTCAGTATTAGGAAAAATATTACGATTAATAAGAATATAATAAAATACACATACACACACTCAAAAAATAATTCAAATGGTTACATAATACATTAATATATATATATAAAACTGTGTTTACAGACACAAAATTTAGGAAAAGGGGAAAGACAAAAAAGAAGAGACTGAAAATGAAACGGATTAGTATTAAAAATGTAGGAAGATGTAAAAAAAACAAATTAGGTGGTTTTACTTAAATATTTTGAGTGAAAACATTAAGTAATTTTAAAATCAAACACTGTTTTCACACAACGGGATCATTCGCAGTGTTATTATCAGGTAAAGAGTAAAAGATCTTTGTCTTTATATTCGCATACAAAATCACTAAAATTTTGAATTTTATCGAAATATCGAAAGAATAATGATAATAATAATAGTGGTGTAATACTTATGTGATCTCCGTTGCTTGTTTGTTTCGCTTTTCCTTTCTTGGTAAAATTTGGAAAAAGAGAGTGTGTACTGTATTATGTATTATGTACCATCAATGTAGTTTTTGTGTTTGAATGATGCATGTATTTTGTCTGTTCGTGAGTAGTAGGTTGTTGTAGTATAACATGTATAATGTTTACCTCTTAAGATATCAGTAGTGTAAACTATTACATATTATTTCATTCTATTATATATTCTATGTGTAAACCTGGTATTCGATTAATTATATGTGTAAAACATTACACTTTACAGTATCAATTAAGGCGACAGGTCAGCCAAACAATTAACCTCAACTTTCATTTGTTTTGCAACATGTTTAAATATGTAAGGAAACAAGTAAATTTGTACATGAACAAAATTTGCTTTGTAGTTACATTATCTTAATTCTTATTATTATAGATTCTGTGTCAAAACAATATGAGAACAATTTTTTTGAATGAATTAAAGCAAGGTTGAATAAGGAGAACAAAACAGTTTTTTGGGTAGAGTTACCAGATTACTTGTTTCCACATCGATGTCGTTTTATGTTCAAGGCAGTTTTGGTATTATATCACTTCTCTGAGCACAGGAGAAAAGTTCCTAATGTCTTTGTATTGAAAAGGTTAAGCTTTATGCATTCCGAGGAAAATATCAAGAAGTAAGTATACGATGTTTGAGAAAAACGAGACCCAATAATATTTATTCGCATTACATGCGTATATTTACCATACACACAAAAGGTTCCTCGGTAAGTACACCAGATTTTTCTCCATACATAGCTGCTTGCATTTAAAACACCCTGGACTGATTGTGTGAAATCCGAGAGGAGGAGTGTGAAGAGATAATTTCAGACGTAGATTCCGAATCTGAAGACAGTTTTGAATTTGAAGTACAACGAGTAGGAAACTGAATACATCATTGGAAGTAATGCGCCAAATTTTAAATATTTTAAAGCAAAACTAATCCATTAAATTTTAATGGATCTTTTAATTTAAATCTTGTTCAGCTTTGTTGTATTTAAAATTTAGAAACTGGCTCCACATTCGAAATCTGCGTCCAAGAATATCGCTATTTATCATGTCAGCCTTTAGCTTGCATGTTTAAAGGTTTTACCTTTCTCCTCCCGGATTTTACCCAATTAGTTGTGTTTTGCATGCAAGCTATTATCTGTGGAGAAAAATTTGATATACTCAAGTTTGTTAAATATACGTGCAATGCAAACAAACAATATTGGACCTCTTATTACGCTGTCACCATAATGCATAAAGTATGACGTCAACTTGTTCTGCTTTTGAGTTTGAAAACTCTATCCACAGCCCAGTATCTTATGATGAACTTTGCAAATTGTGTTGAAAAAACTACATAAGTAAAACAGTTTTTCGGTTAAATTCTCAAAAATGTCTTCGGGTGTTATTAGCAGGCATCTTTAGTCAACAATGTATGTATGCTTTAATAGGTGATGCTTTAGCTTAAAAGGTATGTATCAGTCATTCGTTTTCGAATAGAGAGAAAATGTGTGAATAGTTTTATTATATTTAATATGCTGCTGCGTAAGTCAGTAAAACTGCATAATGCAATGTAACAAAACTATGTTCTAAGGATGGTAAACGAATGTAGCAATTTTAGGAAATCTAAAAGTAGTCGAGAAAAAATTTACGCGTATAAATAAATACGTACATATACTTGTACTATAGTAATTATACATAAATTTCGACCATTGGCTCTAAAGTATTATTAGCTTAATTACTTAATTGAGGATTATCATCATTAAAATTATATATTTTTGTATATATTTGTATGTATACTTCTGAAATGCATATCATAAGTCAGACGACAGCGGAGCATTGCAACTGCAAGCAATATTATTAAATTTAATATTATTTATTTGTTTTCTACCAAACGGCAATAATGCAAATAGTTTCAGCCAATTCGCTTATAAAAAATAAATAAAAGATGTTACTTGAACATGCAATGTATGGGACCTAGGAATAATAATAATTATGTAACGTGCAGTTAAAATTGAGTTGAAGGTTCATACGAATTTAATATTTTTTCTGCAAGCTTTTTGTTTTATCTGCAAGATCAGGCGGTTCATTGAAGGATTCTCAACTGTCAGGAAGAATCTATGCTGTTTTGCTGCTGTTTTGCGTAAAATAAATTGAGTGACACGACAACGCCAAAAATATAAGTAAAAAAAGTAAAGTACAAAATTTTCAGAACCAAATTAAAAGTGAAGTATACAGATGAAAAAAGTATTCAAAAAGGGAGTAGGTTATTCCCCAAAAAGAAATTTGAGCGTTTTTTTGTGCCGTAAGTTTGTAATTTTATCGGGAAAATTATCACTGAACCTATAGCCAATTAGCTTTGTTAATAACCTGTGGAATTCTGAACGAACCATCATAACGATTCTTCTAAAAGTTCTCCCTAATCTTTTTATTCCCTGTAGGTATAACAGTCTAACTTTTTATTATGACATAATCTAATTTACGCCAATATTACTATGAATTATTGTATAATAAATTCGTGCAACGTGGTATTTTATGTAATAAAGTAGGTATAAAACGCTTGCTGTTTCAGCAGAGATATAACCTGGGTACCTGTGCTGAGCAGGATGTAAGTTTGGGTATGTCTGTGCCCCAACACGGTGAACTGTGGTAGTTGTATTGGTCCCATTCCGATGGACTTCCGACCGCCAGCCCATTGATATTCTATGTCCACCATTGTGTAACCGACTAATGTACAACATCAATTATATCTACTATTTAAAAACATGTATAGCTTGGCTAGTTGGTGAAAATAAAAGATACATAGGTCAACTTCGATAATAAAAAAATGTAAAACGAGAGAAAAAATGTGTTTTTGTATCTTGTAAAAAAGAAATAACTGAAAACGGAAACCAACATTGCATAACATTTGCAGTCACTCATGTAGAACTACAGAAAGTCATTTAAATGTGTAGGTTGAAGAAATATAGATACTGTTTCACCCATTCATAATTTATTTTTTGATTCTGATATTAATAGCAATACTGTTTATATTACTTTCTTATGGAACCATTCAAACTACTAACGTTACACAGAACATTAAACAATTTAAAAGTAGGTCGTACGCAAAAAAAGAAGAAAATTATGCAGGGAAGGTCTATTTACTTAGCTATGAATAGACCTTTCGGAAAAAAAGAAGTTTAGAAGAAAAAAAGTTGGTGAAAGTCTTTTCATTCTTTAAGGTAGTCTCCAGCTTTGTTAACCAATGTTGGTCCAGATTAGAAGCATGTTCTGTAGTAGAATGTTCAATTTGAAAATGAAAAGTTTGTCTCTTTGCTGCTATGATGGTTCTTTCTTGGAGCTTTCCAGACAAAGTTTTGCTTGGGCCTGTAGTATTTGTACGGGCAAAGTAGCAAAAAAAGCATGGTTAAAAATAAAAACAAAATAAATGCCTTATAAAATCAATAGTTGAGAGGACGAAGAATACATTCTATATATTTTTTAAATTTAATACAAATACTTTTTAAAGTTTCTATCTTTTAAGATTAAAACAAAAAAAAACAAGTAACTTGGCTACCAAATATATATGATTTCATGTAGAGAAAAAAATGTCAGTTTATCCCAGAAACTACTGGTTTGTAGAAACTACTACAAACTATTTGTTTATGAAATGGTCAGTCATGGTGATTGATGAGGATCTGTAGCAATCGAAAAATGTGGCAGTGGTGTAAACATTAGTTTATTGGAAACGAAGCCCCCACATACACATATACACACATATGTGAACATAAGTAGTCTCTCATAATGCGACATAAATTATAATTGATGACTTTCTCATATATATATATGTATATGTACACAATTATGATTTATGGAAGCAAATAAAGGATTGTTGATTATTCCCTGTCTTTTTGTTTAACGCAGAGTTATTTAATATTCCCATAGTGGGCCCCTACACGAATTTAAGCTAAAAAAAGTAACTTATCCAGCAAAAAGAAAGTTTTCCTGGGAAATAAAGAAAGGTGTTATGTACAATAATTTTGCTTACATCAGCATATATAACGCGATAAATACTATCTTGTCAATTGAAGAGAGCACATAACACCTTTTATGAATGAGTATTCTTATTGTAACTCAGTTACCTAACCAACTGGGTCGACACTAAAAGACTTCAGTGATTTATACAAGTTCTTAATCAGTTACTGCTACGATTGCACTATTGGTAAAATATTTTGTCGCACAACAATGCAAAACTTCAGTAAGATAAATCAGTTTCTCTCAAGGGCCCTACGGTTTATCTAAATCCTTTTCTATATCTCTCATTTTCTTCTAAACCTTTATTGGTACATCCAACAGACCAAGATGCTGATGATGATTGTGCGATAAAATGGTGCAAGTCAACAAAAGTGTAAGTGATGTCTACGGAAATGATTAAATGAAACAAAAATGTGACAAAATGAGAAATGGAACAATGCTTGTAATGAAACCCAATAAAACTTTATCACATAAACTAGCACCTCAGCATTTTCAGTATCCACATGCTTAAGTTAGCTAATAAATATGACAACGAATAAGCTTTGTAAGCTATATTACAAACTTTGCTCTATGGTGATATCGTAATTTCCACAGAAAGGGAAAATAAAATCGCAAAGCAAATGGTGCTTCCTGACTGACCATTATCGAAACGAAGAATATTAGTGCTGATGTTTTTTTTCGCTTGTTTTGCTGGACATGCACTAGCCATTAAGATGTGCACTTACATTTTTTTCAAGCACTAACAAAACCAACAAGTGTTATTTGATAAATTTGCGACTTATTCTGACAAGGTTTGATTCGAACATTTTTTGATAAAAAATAAAGTACTATTATACTGGTATTTTATAGTGAAATCGCTATTATTCATGTGAAGTTCGTTTGAAAGGTAAGTTATTTGGAGTGATCGAAGAGATACAAATGCGAAAAAATGAGATGGACTTTTTTGGGACTTGTGATGTGATGTCTCTATGGCATCAGACATTTTAAGCAAAAACTAATAAACAAAAATTAAGCCAGAGAAAGAGTAATAATTACATAATGTATTTAAATAAGCATACTCATGAAATATGTATGTATTTGTATTATTAGCTGAAAAGCACCTATTGTTAATACAGACTTTACAGAAAACTAATACCATAGCACACAGCGCAGCCAAATCAGATGACATAATAACAATAATAGTACATTTAAATTCAGTTTTTTACATAAATTTTAACGAATTCATGTAGCAGACCTGTTTGTTTCCTTATATTTTGTATTAAATGCCCCTGAGACTGATTTCAACAAGTTCACACAATGCATACGCTGAATTTGTACCTAGATATGTTGGATTTATTTTTTAAGTTATTTGATTTTGAACGTAATGGCATTTTCGGCGATAAGTGATTGATACTTAAGTGGATACGTATTTACTGAGTTTTTTAAAGCTCTCGCCAAAAATTTAATTTAAAAAGTGTTGCTGTAATGTTTCGATTGTTTGGAAGTAAGATTGACATTTTTTTAAGTTGTACTTCCAGATGAAGATTTATCACAGGAAAAATGATTCATGCCAAAGATGCCTTATAGTTTGTTTAATTTGTGTGTATATGTGTTGTTTGGGTTGTAGATGTGTAAAAAGTAACATTGATTTGGCCTAAACAAAGTTTTTAACTTTGAAACTGGATTAGAAAACAAAATTACACAAAAGTATTCACGAATTCATTATGTAAATATATTCTGCTTTAGAAGTAAATTATTTTCGTGCAATATTATTACAAAAATGTTGATAGTAACACTGCGAACACAGTAGCCGGCGTGATTGATCTTCTTCCGGCTCGACGAAGCGACCTCTTTTAAGATAACTAAACGAAATGATACAAATACAGGTTTCCGCCTCTCAAGGGTTTTCATGTCAAATTACATACATATCACATACTAAAACGAGTTCGACCTTTGTAATGATAAATATACTCAAAAGCATAAAGTTTGAGAACGAACATAAGAGGATAAGTTGGACGGTTAGTCATCGTCATTCATATTCATATGGTAATAATAAATACACACTAAACATCATATCGAAAAATACGGAAGAATTTTAAAATAAACGTGATTATAGTAAATTAAAGTCTACGTGACAGAGTAATAGCAATAATATCAAAGAAATAAATCTCACAGCTTTCAATCTCTATGGTACAAAGCTGCCTGTCCATTGGGAAGTAACGAAGATCCATTGGACACGAAGCAGTTACAGTCAATCTGAAAGTGCCAAGTAAAATTATGTCCAATATGGTAAAATTGATTGACTTGTCTTGTCAGAGTTAATATTTGAAGTTCACAATCACAATTGTTGTGCTTTTCAATGCAAACTTGACAAGAGAATGCTATACGCTCAATGAGTATTGTGCTGTATGAGTTTTTTTTAACAAAAATAAAAATTTCGGAATTACTTACCTAATCGATCTCAGAACGTCCCCATCTTGAGAAATCCGAAGGAATTCATTCTGAGTCGTGGCTGTATGGAAGTAGGATTTCTTTTCGTTTACAAAGAAAGTATCCGGCACCCAAAGCGTTTTGAGAAACTCTGAACCAACCTATAAATTTAAAGGGAAACAATTTTATGTATGTACAAAAGTAGACGACAAAACAATAAACCATCAACTAATTCAATTGTATTGACACAATGCAGTGTAATTTTTGTAATAATATTGAATATATAATTTGAATTGGTAGTCGATCACTAGTTGCTACTCTACTATTTTATAATTATATTGATTGATGGTATACAAACTTTCTATGTTCATCATCAATTTAGGTCTATTTTGAACATACTGATAATGTGGTAATCCCAGGTGGTCCTTTGAATTTCAGGCGAGGATCTTTCCATGTTTGTCGGAAATAGAAGTCCACGGTGAAATCCTTTCATTGTCATCCAACAAATAAACAAAACAATTTCATTAATATTCCGACCAGACAAGTCTAAAAAGGAAGAAAATATTCTACGAAAAAATAAAGTTTTTTATATTCTATATAAAAGATTACAGTCTAAAACTAAGATCAGTTGATCTTTACTAAAATCTAACAACTCAAAAGAAAGATGTTTGGAACATGAAGTAGAAGAAAGTTATCTCATATTGCATACAGAATTTCATGTGTTAAACATAGCTCAACTCTTAAAAACTTTACACGAATTTTTATGCATGGATAAGACGTTAAGCAGATACAAATTTCTCTAAATTATTATTACGTAAAATATTTTAATGACGTTCCTCTACTCTTTGTTCCATTGAAAGATTGAAAGAAAGAAGAAGAGTAAAATCATAAAAAAACCGGAAAGATTGAAAGACAGATAGAAAGATAGTAATATACACAGATAAATAGAAAGAGACAGAGAAAGAAGAGAATAAAATAAAAAGATAGACAGAGAGAAAAGAGAGCAGGTGCAAGGAAGATCAACCGACGACGTCTTTTATTTATAAAAATATCGATTTCGAATTTAGTTTTTGGAAAATTTAGCATGAGATCTTGCGTATTACGTATTTCCCAATTTTAAATTAAATAGCTAATTTTCACGAATAAGGCTTAAAATTTTACGCATTGACAAATGTGTGTGACTAAATATGCAGTGATTTGGCAAGAATATTTAAGCTCAACGTTTAAAAAATAGCATTAATATCATGGCATATGATAAATCAAATTACATGGAAATATGAGAACGCCTGCATTTTTCTTTTAAATTTGAAAAAAATTTGCTTAAATGTTTACTGAAAGTTGCTGAAAATAGCTTTGCGCAAAGGAGAAAAAATGAAGCATAAGTAAACAAAGGTTGAAAAAGGAAACTGAAGATTTGTCTTGTGGTGATGAAGGATGTTTGAGGGTTCTGCGTTGGAGACTTTAAATGAGATTTCCAGATTTTAATAATATTATATGATAAACTGTGCTTAGTGGTGTTTTATGTTGATTTTTGTGTTTTAGTAGTATAGTGTATGCCCTTGCATTAAGGAATTTTGCTTGTTTGCCCTTACCAATTTGTATATACTGTGAAATCTGGAATCAAACTAAGGCTATTCGTTTTCTTAACAATAGCAAGGTAAAATGAAATCGATTTTTCTGAATTATAAATTAATAAGCATGTTTTTTTTGTTCTGGTATATTACGAACACCTATCTGGAAGCTATTTATAAAAAAGAAGGGCATTATTTTCTGACAGGTTAGCTTGATTCCTTTATGTATGAACAAGTATAGAATAAATGAATGCATATATTCGTTATACATACTAAAATACAAA
>JAQFZG010004826.1:0-11180 GCA_034695465.1 Entomobrya nicoleti
TCTTTCATCCAACTACTTACTTCTATCATTTTGCTTTTATTTAAAGTAACTTTTAATGGGAGTCTTTGTATATGTACGATATGGAAAATGTTTGGGAATTTCAACCCAGGACTCAGGACTCTTTAGAAACGTGTGGAATTAATCATGATATTATCTGAATAATTTTAGAAGTTTGTAAGGAGCAGTAAGGGAAATAAAATCCATTAAAGAATTTTCTTTAAATACATTATTTGTATTTATTGTAATAATCAAGCTTGCTCGTTTTGTGTGTAATTTTATGAGAACTACGGTGTACATATAAGAATGAGCACACAATGCATACATAAATACACATTACTAATAATAATGTCATGTTAGTTTTTCAAGTTGTAACACTAACAGTTCTATTAATGAAATGAAAGTATTATGTAGCCACTATTATTACATGTCATGGCTTGCATGTATGTATCATGTTAAGTAAAATGGCCTTTTGGGCATGGTCATAATAGAAAATGAAGAAGGAATGAATAGACCCCGGTTGGTTTTGCAAAAAGTTCGTTAGTTCGCTTTATGTTCTGTCATTGTGTTGTTGCCTCCTGGTCATGGAAAGAAAAGCTGCGATGTCAGTCCAGTGGTGACTAGAGTATGAACATAGTCATGTTACTAATATGGACATTAATGGAACTCCACGAAGGCATTTCCTGTCCATTACGCCTTCTGAATTAAAAGAGTGAGAGTATATGCGAAGTTATACTACAAAATGGACAAAAGGTTGCGTATATACATATTGAGTAGATTGAAAGTGACGCTTGCGACGGTGGGACTACATTGTGCGAAAAAAGTGATGAAAAATTGTTCAAGTTGAAAAGGTACCCTAAAGGTTGGATACTAAAATATAAATACATCAATTGTTGAAAATTAATGAGTTATATTAGCTATTTATATAATAATATGCATGCGTTTTACTTTCTAGCATAAAATAATTTTCATTTTGGAGCAAGCGTAGTAATTCTGTATTCGGTATAAACTTTCTCTTAAATAAACTATTTCGTTGCATTTTTTAAATCTCCAAAATAGGCTTTACACTGAAAAAAATACAAAATATGTGAGAAAAAGTGCAAAATTGGCCTGGAGGGATCTACTGCACACCAAAATACATTATTACTGTTGTACTGGAATACATCGTTATTACCACACCACCACCACAAAAGTTACTATTACATTTTTTGGTGCACTACTAGTACCACTTCTTCTTTCAGTCGAATTTCTTATTCCTGTTCCCACTTACTTAAGTCGGAAAAGCCCATGGGCTAAAATAAGCACAGCAGCAGAACGAAAAAAAGCAAGCACGGCTTTACTGATTCTCTATGTTCACGGATGCAGTGATAAAATAACTACTTCTCTTTTTTCTCTTTCAAAGGGAGTTCCCACTAGCTTTCTATTTTTTCTCTCCCTGTCTGACTTTCTCTTTTCCTCGGTTTTTATTTGTTGCCGGAATGGCTTCTTCTCTCTATCCTTAAAGCGGCACCATTACTAGTATCCGTAGTATCAGAGGAGGTAGCGTTTGAATGACTGCTCTTCATAGCTTGCTCGTATAACATGTCTGACATTAATTTTCTCCATTTCAACCATCTCATTTTCCTTTTCTGCCTTCCATTCGCTACGGCTTCACAACCCAAGCCACATTTATGTACTGCCGCCATCACATGAAATGAATGAGATTGGAAAAAAATATATAAACGTGTCCTCAAGCAGCACTGCACAGGAAAAGAAGTCGTACAAATATACACACATATACATATACAGCTTTGATTCCAATGCCTACTTAACTAATGTATTCAGTGAGACAGAGAGAAAGAGAGGGAAAGCGAAGCAAAAGCAAGACTTTTCACTGAGCCCATTACCCTCACGTCTTTCACACTCGATCTCCAGGCGACTTTCCTTCTCTCACACACATTTACACATACACACGCTTTCACACTCGCTCTCTGGTTGAGAGGACATGTGTTATATTGCCTGTTATGCGTTACACCGTGTGCCACCATCTTTTTAGCTTGCATCTACACCACTGCTCATTACTTGGCTAATACATACAGAAAAATAAAATTCCATGCAACTTACTTAGAGTTTCCCAAAGATTTCACATTATCATCGTCATCATGAACATAACGTGTCTGCTTCGTTTTTTCCAGTAAAGAGAAAGAAAAACTCCTTTTTCTACCGTATCAAATAAACACTAGCGATAATGTCGAGAAGATCACTACGAAACACACAACACCAAACACCAGTATTACTCAGCTATCAACAGACAATAATCCTCGTGATTACCATTCCTATCTAATAATCAACCAAATTAAATTGCATTAAGCTTTCTTTTACCGAATTTTTTGTTTCTTTCGTTGGAACAATGATAATGAAACGCACTGACTAGTGGAAAAAATAGACAAGATGCAAAGAAATAAAAAGAAAACGTTCAAGAAGCCTATTACATTTTTAGAAACAGATTGAGATCTTATGCAAGCAGATATATGAGATCTGCCGTCAAGCGAAGCATTTTACGGTACTAAGCAGCAAGTAGAGCTATTATTACGACTAATAGTCTACGAAAGCTATCATCGGCATATTTTCCCCCCTTTCGTAACTTTTTATTGTGCTGCATAGTAAATGGGTTTAAAATATCTTATACATATTTTAAAATGTCGACAAAGAGAGGTGATAGCATAAACTGCGTCGTAGCATAGGACGTATTCTACTAAAAGCTTGTGCGAAAGCAAAGCAATCATCACTTGTAGTAATTTTTGTTGCACCACTGGAGATTTCCCTATTAAAATAGTGAAAGTATTTCACCCCTCCGGTGTCACATACAAGTTGATGATCAGGATCTAATTTACAGTTTTCACAATGACGATGATGAAAATGATGTTGATGAGAAGGGAGAAAATATGAAGGTGATTATTATTATAACCAGTGAGCTTGAAGTACAATGTGCAATAGTACGAATTTGTATTATGCATACATTCCTGCTGTTGGAAGGTTATGAAACATTTCTTCTTCCTCTTTCCCGTCTACAAATTTTAATACTCGCAAGGGATGAAAGGAAGAAAAGGTAAAGTTAGTAAAGAGAATACGAAAAATATTCCCATAAGGCTTTAGGTCTTTGACTGCACAGCATCACATCACGTGCTGATTGTGTTGGTCTCTAAAGTAAAGGAAAAATTGTAACATGATATTATGCGATATTGTGATATCGCTCTCCTGCTTCCCCTTTACGCAACTCGGATGCCTTAAGCTTTGTAAAGTGAAAATGCAACGGAGCAGATCAAAATAATAAGTGTAGCTTGAGCAAAGGAACTTACGATGCGAGTGCTCTCTCCTCTCTTCCATCCTCCTTTCTGATTATGAAGTCGTAATGTAAAAACTGTAAATGGAAATGGTGTGCCCTTTGCATATACTTAACGGAAATGAAAATCATGCCAGTCTATCTTCTCTCGAGATCCGCATCTCTCATTATTGGTACGTACTGCATGGGATTTTTTGTACTAGGTATATTATTCCGAGATGTAAAAATTTCTCTTGATTCTCATTATCATGTTCATTCCATTATCTGTCTCGTGTAGTTGTCTCACCAACTTGGCATTACTATCATATTCAGCATTGCTACAATGATTATATACAAAACTGTGCAGAACACTGAGCAGCATTTGTTTTATAAAAAGTAAAGGAAATAGAAATAAAATAAAATGGGTCGGAGGACAATTCAACTTTCAAACTTGTCAGTACGAGATATCTCTTTTGGAAGAACTAGATCGTCTCCTTTTTTCATCTTAACTAGTTTGTGTATTGTTAAATATAAAAGTTGAAGATGAAATGACTACGGATAATGCTACCATTTTGTTTGACTGGTGCTGTTGTCGTCGTTGTTGTTTTTATTACAACAAAGAAATTACAGTTGCCCTACTCATCTCAAAACTGAGAGGACAATGATGATGACAATGATAATGATACTTAGCTCATTTAAAACAGAAAATAAGAACAAGAAAAGAAAATGAAACCGTTTCAATGTAAATAAGCAAGTCTAAATGAAAGGATGTTGCGACACAAAAATAAGCTCTACAAGAAGGAAAGCCAGAATGCCTATACACGACAAAAATTGTATTGCTCAACATTAAACTCCACATTGTCATCTTCATAACCAGAGAGGAATCAACATAATAATTCTCTTTTCCTCTTTAAGATAAAGGAAGCTTGGCAAGAGGGGTTGTTGGCATGAGGATATATGTTGCAATTGTTAGTGATAATGCTGCCGTGGAGCATTATATCCATTTTCTCAACTGCGTAGAAAAAGTTAAGGTAACCGGAAACTATATACCCCAACCTTATACACATCCTTGTGTCATTGAATTTTTCACCACCACAAAAATCTAAGCAGCACCAGGCCGTTGAGAAAATAGGAAGAAAAGGAAAACTCATGCATGAACAGTCATAATTGTCATCTCATTTTTTCTCCTTGATACGCTCCAACTACAGATGTACCACCAACCGAGTAAGTAATGGCATATGGATCAACACTGGAGGACGGTTATGCAGTAATAACAAGAATGTTTTATGGATTCGCCTTCGGAACAAGAAAAACATATACGTACTTAGGAAGAGAGAAATGGGACATTTGGTGTTGTGTGCAATAACAATACTAAATGAGCTACTATACTGGCTGCTGGTTTGGCTTTTTCTCTGTTATTTTTACCATTGCAGCTTATGCAGGTTTTGATATATTAGGGCATGTGTTAGGAAATTGCAATGTTGTAGCAATAATGACGGAGCGACAGACACATAGAATGACACAATAAAAATGTGTGGGTATGCTGTAGTATGTGTCAAATAAAAATGAGACAAGCAACTACTCAAGTCCTTCATGGTCCCTGTTGGAATTTGAATCATGAAGTACTCGTTGTACTAGTACCAGTCGAACCAGATTTTTATTCTCGCTTGCACTGCCACTAGCAGAGAGAAATGGGTATGCACTTGTTATATATTATTATTATCACGGTTTAAGGCTTACATTCAAATACAGTAGTACTAATAATAGTTGTAGTGATGGTGGTAATGGTGTGCAGGGAATACAAGAGAATGAAGCGCCATATGGCCAGAAAGAAAATATGGCAGAATTTTTGTAATAAATGGGGTTAAGATAGTAGTACAGGCTGCACAGCACTGCTGCTGGTAGTAGTCATTTATATCTTAAGGGTTTTATGGTCTGCTCTCCCACCTCCTCATCCATTCTATTTTTCTGAGAAAAGAAAACTAGATAAGTTACACAAGAAACAAAGAATCACAATATGTGGTATGTTGTTTGTGTCGTTGTGCTTTATACTGTTAGTGTTGTGGTGGTAGTAGTAGCCGAAACTAATAATGTTACTGTGTCGAGTTCAAGGGAAACCTGATGAATGAATGAAATAAGGCAAGAAAAGAGAAATAAGAGTGACTAGTAGAAGGAAAAAAGGAATTTCCTCGAGGAATCTGAAAATGGGTGGACCTTGTGGTATTCATTCTCCGAACGTTAGAAAATGTGGTAGTGTAGGTACCTGAGTGTGTGCTATTTTCTGACTTTTTTTTATCCAGAAAAGGAAAAATGGACCTAAACCACATTATAGTATATTATCCTATTCATGTCATCATGAAAAGTGAAAAGAGAAAGAAAGAAAACTGCACATGGTTATGGTAATGATTCCAAACAATGTTCAGAGTTCTTTGGTGTCTTTCTGCCTCACACAGGAGTGGTGGTGGTACAGTGGTGCCTTATGTGCGAGTCTCTGTTGAGGTTTAGTAGGTTTGACCAAAGCCAGACTAGCATGAAAAGAAAAAAGCACTCTTCTTACTTTTTCCTCCCTCTTTCTTGCTCACTACTTTCATTGCACAGCAGAATAAAGGATGCCGACAGTTTTATATGTATAATGTATGTGATGTAAGCTTATATTATTACGGTATGTTAGTGATGATGATGTCTATCATCGTGTCTCTAGGTTATCGACTTACTTGCTCATGTGGAAGAAGGAAATTGGTCGTCTAGAGAAAATGCGGTCAGAAACCACCACGGTGGATTATTGGAATGCCGAACCGACATATGGAAATGAAACGCCTGAACTTACCCAGTGCTTTTTTCAGCATATTCGTCGTAGAATGTGGCATGAAATGTTTTCATACATGGGAATGGGCCAGTTATTTGTACCTATTTTAAAGAATATTATAAAAATATTTATATGAAGTATACCATCACTAGCATATGTTTTCTCGTTCGTTTTATAGTCTTTATAAGCAATCCATTTAAAAGGTAATACCACCATTATATTCCAAGGAAAACTACTACAAGCCATTTCCGCTTTTTTACAGCTTCCATTCTTCAAACTTTTCTTTATGTTTCCACTGCTTTCACTTATAGTGAAAATATTATTTGCTCGATTATTTCCAAATGAATCGCATACAAGTTCTATTTTAGGATTTTTCCTATTTTTGAATTTCATATTGTTCGTTGAATCAATCATGCTGATATGCTCTGTTAGTAATGGAAATAAGTATTAAAATGGGATTAATGACAGAAAATACGAAAATAAAACAAAATGTTTATGAAGTACAAAATAAGTGAATGGACAGATAATGTTATGTTCAGTAAACACGAAGTGCATTAAGCAGATATTAGTCTTTAATATTATAACAAAGTATTTAACACCTCTGTTTAATATACAATATAGAAAAAATGGCATTAAACATATCTATCACCAATTCAACTAAATATCTATGTACATATGTATAGGCAGATAATACAAATATTTTGACTATTGTTTCCAGACTTTAATGTATGCTTTCTAAAAACCGAATCACAGAAATGACTTTGGGGAAAATGGTTAAAATTCAGGTTGATCATCATAAACAACCGGGATTGCACTAACAGACAAACACGACGATCTTATAAAGTAACTCCAACTATATCATTACTTAATAATGAAATGGAAGGATGCCTACAATATGCAATTGATTCGATGTTACTTCCGGCGGGATAAATCTAAAACTTCATATCCGAATTCATTTAAGTTGGATCATAATATTGGCTTACTTATGTATGCATTCATACAAATATTATAGCCCATGGACATCTTTTCACTTACGAAGATGAATGTAGAAAGAGAAAGAAAGAGAACAGGGGATATTTCTTTTTATTGAAACACTGCCTCAGAAAAAAGTATTACTACATTACGAACACGGTAAAGAAAAGTACTCAACTCAGCTGGTACCGTGTAACTGCTACTACTATAGCTTTAATACAATAATATTGTCAGTTTTTAGTAAGTGGTAGAGCACTTTTCAGAATCTCAGAATATCTTTTACGTGAGTTTCCTTTTAACGGCTACCAATGTCATTCCAAACATAACTTTTTCTCTGTGCCTCCACCTCTATCCACTTTATATAGGTCCTATGTTCCAGACAAAAAAATGATATCACATTCACATCACACCATTATATATTAAACATTGAATTGGTTGAAGATGCAGCAGAATAGCAGTGGCAATGATCATTTATACAACAGCCACCAAACCAGTTTTCTTATTATTACTATTATTGCCTGTGTGCGTAAAAAAGTACAATGTTAAAAAAGAGTTCAATTGAGGAGGAAACTTTGCCCATTCAGTCTAGTTAAAAGTAGATTTGTGTCGAGCAATAGTATTACACTTGCTTAGCGATCCTGATGCCCGTTTTTACGAGTGGCACCTCTTCTACCACACCAACTTACTTTCATGGTAGTACTTCTCTTAAGCCGAAAGTAAAATAAAATAGAAGACTTGTGAAGAGAAGAGGAGGACCATGATCATGATTGGTATCACATTTCCATGAAATGCTCGACTTTATGTACTTCTGATTCTCTAAACGCTGCAAGAATGGTTTAAGTTTTGCTTACCTACAATGTGTAGTATAGCAGTTTGGTATATATAGCAGAAGCATTTTGGAAACGAAAATGTAGAACAGTAGTGTGGTGATGGTAGTAAGTAGTATCCTGCCCGTAAATCCACTGACATAATTGGATGAGTGACTTTCACAGTTTTTGGGCAGTTTAAGTCATCAGAATGACAAGTTATGAGGTACGCTTGTCGACTTTTACAAAAATACCTCCAAGCAGCAAAGTGCCCGTATAAAATGTGATAGAATGGCTGGTTGAAGTAGCCAGTTCTAACAAGTAGTGCAACTTTACGCACATTAAAATAGGAGAAAGTGGCTTGGGTCTGCAAAGAGTTGGGGAACAATGAAAGTGGTGTATATACTGCTTCATTTCAGTTATTTCAGCTTTCAGTGTTTCAGTTTAAAATATGGTGAATATATAAAAATATACAAAATATATAGTTTACGCCCGTTTAGTTGATATATTGATCGTATAATATGTAAGCTCAAAGGCAATTAAAACAAGGCAAAAAAGGTTATAATACAAATGCATACCCAAGGTTAAAAACGTTTTCGAATGAAATATTTTATTATCAATGTTTCCCATAATATGCCATTTTGTATTTGGAAGCTCATAAACTACTAAAGCTTTATATAACTCGTTTCCCCATTTATATCAGCGAAACCTCATTCGCAATTTACGGAAATCGTTTACAAAATAAAATATATTACAAACAAGCACATACGTATTAATTGTCAGATGAATTAAAATCCTTTGACACTTGGAAAACATTCCAAGTACTCTAAAAAGGAAACGATTAATTTTGACTTTATGATTGTTACGATTATTACTCTAATTTTTTATACGTAGAAATGTCCTACGGGATAAAGTAAGCTTTAAATCATACTTCAAGTTTATTATGTGGAATGGAAGGGGGCTTACTTTCACAGGAGGTCAAGTAGTAAACTTGTATCCCTCATATCATAACCACCAAAGTACACAGTTCAAGAAGGTTGGCTCGCCACCCAAATTCAAAGTTGAATACAAATACAAGTTTATATACAACAAAGTTTTTCGTAACACTTATTTTCCTCATGGCCATTCATTTCTTTTGTAGATCTGATCAATACAAGCACTCATGATATTTAGTGATATACAAATGAATTTTGTAGGACAGTATACATAATTTGGAAAATACATCGTGGTTTGGACAAATGAACGCTAGAAAATGTGTAGGTGTGCGTGTGTGGAGATAGTAAAATTTGACGACCGAGTTCACAGCCTATATAATTTCTGGAAACATTATTACAACCTCACCACCACTAAAAGTGATATGGGGAATTTTCATTCACTCCCCTTCTCTCTCCATCCAACGTTATACCACACATATGCTAGAGTCTTCCTCTCACACTTATTATGACATGGGACCATAACAGTAATAATCATAATAATATATAATGTAAATTGACGAGGAGTAGTTGAGATTAGAGAACGGATTGTAGCTACCACTCTCACTGAAAATTTCTATAAAATTTCCTTGATTCAAGCTTACACATGTACCTCACCTTGGAAAAATAAAATAGTGAAAGTAGTAGACAGAAAGCATTACGTACATTATAAATCAAAGGTGTGCTTTCTTGTTTGTTACCTGTGTTGTTATATTATATACAACAATATGTAATTTCAGGTATACAGATGGGTTAACATTTTCACCGGCACTTTATTATAAATCTGGTTGCATAACCGGTACAAAAAGACTGCATGCACTTAAAATACATTTAAGCGTGGCATAACAAACAAGAAATTTCTCATAAAAGAACTCTTGAGATTTACATACACTGATACGAAATACAACAGTCATGTTAAAGGTTATCGTTTACTCGCTTGCACGCTGATATTGCATAACAAACGACGGTGAGGCGACGGCACGGGCGGGTAGGTAGGCAGTGCTAGTGAATATCTGAACGAATTTAAGGATTTGTTTGTCTTTTGGCTTAAGTTTAGTTCGTTGTGCAGTATGAATAATGATCCTGGTTATTTAGCCAGTGACTCACTCCATTGTTAGCATGAAACTTGTGTTTTTGTTCTACACTGCACACAACATTGCATTGGTACCTTAAACACATTTAGTATTTCTGTGCTCATTAGTCATAATAATAAAGTCTGAATATTTATGCGTATCCTTCCTTATCATCACTGCTGCTGCTTCCTTTAAGCAAATAATGCATTCTCAACTTTTTAAATTTTCTGATACTGAAGACTATGCTGTGTTTCTTCATTGCAATTTAGTACCACATGTTTCTTCATACATTCTCCGAATCTATATAATACTTCTGTGCGTGTGTAATGTAAACATTATACATGCTTCTGTGGATAAAAAAGCACCTCAAGCCTTTCTCTTTCTTCATTATAAACTAGATGCCATCACAATATATTTGGAACTTGTCATCATAATAATATGAGTGTATTTTCTCCACGGATTTTCATTTTTTACTACTGAAACGAGACAAACATACATGTATTGTCATACTGGATGTATGAAAATGAATGAATGAATGAACAGAGGTCTCGTGCAGAGGAGCTGCATGGTAGGTAGTAGACTGTAATGGCATAGTAAAAGCATATTATCATACATAATGTATCAACCAGTTTGCTTACTGCTAATAAGGTTATATTTGCTTGCACTGTCTCTCTTACTGTGTTACTGACGATGGTATAGGGTTTTATCTCTCTCACAGCGACAGTTATATAGCCTTCTTTGGATTATAATTAAGACTAATTGCATAATGGCTTTTGTCTAATGTGCCATGTGTTGGAAAATAATGGAGAAAGGAAAAGCTTGTGTGTGTCGTGTCGAATAAATGGGTACTCATTATGTACAAAACTTTGTCTGCATAAAAATATATTCATTCATAATAAGCGTGTCTACAGGCGGACGGAGTAGTTTCCTTAGTTTGAAAATATAACATGTCATTTGGTTATATAAATGCAAGATAAATTTTATAACAGTTCCAAGGTTATATATATTTTTGTTCTTGTGGTATGTATTACAAGGATAATTTATGTATATATGCTCCTGACACACGCATCTGTCCCTCCCTTCCGTCATTTAACCGCATTCATCAAGATACCATCATCCTCATCAGCAGCTACCTCTCATAACTAACTAAACATAAAATACAAATGATTTTTCATACGATTGTTATGATTATGGCTGTAGAACAAAAACTATTCCCCAGTGGTATTGCTAATTTGTATGTTTTAATCCATTTAT
>JAQFZG010004827.1:0-11180 GCA_034695465.1 Entomobrya nicoleti
TATCCGAACGGCAGATATCCGGATGGCAGTTATCCAAAGTGGCAGTTGTCCTTTGTGGGAGTTGTCTGGACACGGTCGTGTCGTAGCAATGTACAATGTAGTCATAAACATATACGACATACGATCTCTGATTTCAAGTTAGATTGAGTGACTCCACCCATCACATTTTCTCTGACAGAGTTTAGCATGTGATCCGGATATGGGAGTGAACTGCTCCCTATAACTTTAACGGTCATACAATCGGTATTTCTTAAACGCAGAGGTGAAAAATGGGATTCTTTTTTGACAGTATGATTTATGTAAAGAAAATCGTTTCCAACATATCCGGTGGATCAATTTTATAAGACTAAATTTGCAAACATGTTCAGCCTAAGAAAAGTGAATATAGACAAAAAAACTTGTTTCATGGGAATAATGAGATCCTTTAATGGTAGTCATATTTGTCCCAACCCAGTTTCAATAATTTCAATTTCAATGATTTTAAAGTGGGTTAGGGATGCTTATAATCCTGATTTCAAAATTACACTAATTGACATTATTAGTGCTTGTACCACCAACCAAACCAACCCCACCCTTGCACTGTACTCTATCATTTATAATATGCTGTCGGGAGGGGCATCATGAGATATTGCGTGGTCACTGTTTTATTTCCATCTTGAGCCGTCGCACATTAACAATTTTTATTTATGAAACTCGGAATGGGCAACTTTGTATATTCTTGGCATTTTTTTGACGTTATCAGAAACCAAAATGATCAACATTAGTCAACAACAAAATTTTAAAACAGTCGAACAATGCAGTAATGATAGTAATTACATTAAAAATTCTATTTCTGGACACACATCATTGCAGTATGCATGTTATATTATACGAAAACGAGTCTGACAGTTCATGGTTTAAGAAACAAAACATGGCTAACAGCTAATGGTAGGTGGAATTAAGAAAGCAGTAAAATTCGACTGATCTGACTGAAAGAAAATGGTTTCTAAAATATTTCTTCCTCCGAGCCATTTCAGCAGCGAGCGTACTCAATCTGAAAAGGTTGGTTGGGGGATGGAGCATAAGGTTTTGGACGTGAGGTAGCCATAGTCATGCTTATAAATTAATGATATTTTATAAACTATAATACAATGTCAGTGTTTCAAATGAATTATTCAAAACGCATTTCCATTTCTCAGTTCAAAATTCTATACCATTTTATTTAAGCACTCAGTAATAAAAATTATGACGTTTTGAATTAAACTGGACATTATAGCTATTTTAAATATTAAAGCACAATATTAAAATCACGCAAGATTTCAAAGATGGGCGACAAGCAGGTTCCTTTTTTACTTTAACAATTAACACTTTTCCAATCAAGTTGTATGTAATGAAAGTTAATTTATAACATATTAATATTTTGGAAATCTGTAGCGCTGTTGTGACAAGAGCAAAAACATCGAAGATGGGCCAATCGAGATCCCTGCAGGAATGCTGCCTGACACGTTGACGTTCAAGTGTCCTGGAAAGATGTGTCAACCTAAACAACAGGAAGAAGAGACAAAACCAGTTGACAAATGTGCAATGAGACAAATGCCTAAGACTGACACGTCCAAATGTCCTACTAAGAAAACTGCTGGTGCTGACCAGTGTCAGCCGCCACCCGAAGAAAAAAAGAGTGATAGTGCTCCAAAAATTGCCGACCAGTGTGCCCCTCCCGAAAAAGATGAGAATGAGAACTGTAACTGTGAGGAAGAGAAGCCACAGCAAAAATGTCCAGAGTACAACACTGAAAAGGCACCTTGTGGAACCTCTTTAAGTAGTAACACAGGACCAAATCCTAATTGCAATTGCTCCAGACCTGTTGCGCCAAGACCCAGACCCCAAATACCTGCTGGTTGTGGTCCAAAGTCGGCTAACTGTGGACCGAATACGGCATGCATCGTGCAGCCCCTCACAATGGTATGTAAAGATGAGCCCTTCTTACTTCAAAACCAATTATTTCTGCTCGTTATATAATAAAATAATATATTTCTGATTTTTGTTAATTACTTCCTACTTCTTTGCAGTCGAAGAAGAAAGACTAACAAATCATTTACGACCTATTGGCCCGGCTCAAAAATGCTCACAGCTTGGAACTCAACTTGGCTTATGAATTCTCCCTTTCAAAATCTGCTAGTGCTAAATAATCCGGACTTCTAAATTTTCAGTTGATGCATTCTGCTTAAAAGAGAAATTATGACTTTTTACTAATTGGCAGTATCCTAAACAAAATTATGGTCAATAAAATTGGAAATTATCCCTAATCAAACTATTTGATATTTTGATGTCATTCATATTCTGTATTCATTATATTCATAAGTATTGCTTTCTAAACATTTCCAAGCACGGCTAAAGCATGACCAAGATGCAATACAGGCCAACCCAATAGGAGAAGTTAATCTCGATTCCAATTCCATTATCATGGTACGATGACCATGATGCCATTCATATGTCACAGCTCTGCATCTTGCAACTTGCAACTCATGTATGTAACAGGTGCACGCAAATAGCCCCGGTATAAGCAATTTTTAATGCACACACGCACGTGTGAAATATACATACTTTGCTACATGTGTTTGTTTTGAATTTGACTTGTGCTGAAAACATGTTTTGAGTGCTTTAAGTTGAGTTGTTGTCCAGCAGTTAGCAGTTACCTTTAAATGACCATTTAAACAAGGGAGTATTATCAATTTATTAGAATTCTCCAGTTTAAAGGCTCTGGAAAGAAATAGTGCAAGTATAGTTAGTACAAACTTCAAATTAGTGAATAGTGAATACGCAATAGAACAAAATTATTGAACAGTTCCAGCATCCGAGAAATTAGCATTTGACACTTCAAGTTCAAATAGTTTTAGTTTCGTTAGTAGTGTAATAGTGGAGTTGTGCTTATCAATGTACTGTAGATGAATACGAATAAACCAGTTGCTGGAGTCTTTTTATATTCAGTATAATGAGTGATGATAAATTAAAATCACATTTGGATTCATTTTGTTGAAGATATTTTTTTTCTGTTCAAAATGGGAAAGCGTACTACAACGCGTCACAAAGAAGACAATACTTTTAGGGTAAAGAAAGATGACATATTATAATTATCAAGGTGTGTACAATTATTTGGCAAGTTAAGTAAAGATTTGATGTTTCTTTGTTATCTTTTTAGTTTCAAACCTTTGAGGAGAAACTTCGTCAAATTAGTGTAAATGTTAATCTCTCGATTAGGGATGGAAGGGCAGAAGATTTGGAAGGAAAGGAAACGTATTTTACACAGGTAGAGCATGGATTTTATATTTATGCATACTAAAAACCTTGTGTTGTAATTAATATACATTAATTTCATGATATGTTTTTTAATTGTTTCACTCCAGGAAACTGAGAAATGGGTGGATTTAAACAGAACAGAGACGTTTGCCAATCTCTTGTGCAATGTTGGCACAGATTGTCGAACACTCACTCAAATTTTACTCCAGAAGGATAGGTTGGCGAAAGTTATTTTGGAACATCTCGAAAATCCTGAGAATGTGGCTTCATTTGAACCTGGATTTGCGTAAGTGCTGCACTGATACTCTTGGAATAGTTATACCGAATTACGGGATATTTTTTAGTCTAATGTCTTATTTTGAAATGCTTTTACAGACTTGCTATTGCTCTTGCGCGGGATCTCGGAGAGGAGTTCTATCCACACTTTGAAAGTTTTGTCAAAGTTATCATAAAAATTGTGATGGAGTCAAAAAGCACGAACATCATTGAGGCAGGGTTCAAATGCTACGCTTATCTTTCAAAGTATTTACGGAGACAGATCATCAAGGACCTTCATCAACACATGAAATTGTTTTCTTGTTTTCTCAATCCCAAATTAAAAGCGTATGTGATGATATTTGCTTGTGAATCTTTTTCTATCATCGCTGGAAAATTTGCTCGAGATTATCCTGGAAGGTTTTTGAAGATGCTATTTTCAGTTTTCCTACGTAAACATCCAGAGGTCAGTAAAGCCTTACATAGTTTCCATTTATATTTTTTCATGAGTATTATTAATAACCAGATACTAATTTTTGTGCTTTTAATAATTTTCTTTTTCAGCATGCCGTTGGTGTTGCAACTTTACTGTTTGCGATTTTCAAAGGAGTTGCGGGCACGATGAAGCTCAAAGGACCTGGCATGCATATCAAGGATTGTTTCACTTTTCTTTACAGTTTGGAATCTGTGGAGGAAATGAACACTTGGAATGTTGTTTTGTCTCATTTAGCCGTTCGTTTATTGGGTCACGGTAATAATTCCAGCTGTAATGACTTGATTGCATTGGTTGAAGTAAGTTTTCAAAGCAAAAATGACCTTTAATCAATTCTTAATAGCCAAATTTTAAAAGGAAAACTTTTTGTTTTAAATTTTAATAGGACATTATACAGGAAAACTTAAACGAGAAACGGGATATTACGCAGTTACTTACTGTATATGCAGCAATATTTGAATTCAATAATGCTGGCAAAGTTTCAGATATTCCTAGATGCTCCAAGTTACTTCAAGTGGTGTCTTCAAATTCTGACATTAGTACCAATAGTGAAATCGTGGTTAAAATTGTAATTGATTTAATCAAGTCAAAGTGTTCCACATTTGATACTGAAGTGCTGAATTTGCTACAACCTATCATCAATAACTTACTACAGAATCAAAGTATCAGTTTTGAGTTGGTTGAAACTCTTGACAAATCTTTAAGAGGATTCAGAGCGTACTTTCGAATGTTTCTGGAACCTTTGATGCAGGCATATAGTAGAACTGATAACCCTTCGTACATTAACGAGTGTGGGAACGTTTTTATTTATTGTGTCAGCGAAGCACTGTTGGAGCAAGGAGGGTTATATCAACTTCCTAACAGTTCGGAACATTATTTCACTGGCATAAGTGCACCAATGTACTACTTTCAAAACCAGAAGAAAATTATAAGTGTACTGAATACCAGCAGTATCAAAGGAGTGGCTTGGGATTGGTAGGTTTTTCTGCAATATATTTTTTTTGAAATGAGTAATTATACAATTTAAAATACGTCATAATTTTTTTTGATTGCAACTTTATAGCTGTTCGTTATTGAAGGAAGTGGAAAATGCAATCGTAAATGGAGTATCCGGAAGTCAGAGCAATTATTTCGCCAGACTCTTCCTTGTATTTTCAAGACTGAATAGTAAAAACTGTGAAAACTGTCTTCAGCGCTGTGCTGAAATTTTGGATGCATTTACTCAATCGGAACATAGTGACTTACTTCTCTCGGTCAATTACTTGCTTCAGACCTTTATTAGCCAAATGTCTCCGAATGCCAACTTTTATGAACTAATTCCAGTGGCCACAGTACTAGACCGCTTGTGCAAAGGAGCGGCTAATGCATCTCATTGTGAGTCATTTAGCATTTGGAGTTTGAAAGCGTTAGATACTTTTGTGTATTTCGTCAAAGAAGTTGGTACTGAAAATTACACGACTGCTTTGAAGGAATTCGTCTTCAACAACTGGCTTTGTTTGGTGGATAACTTGATGTCGGGATTTAGAATGGTATAGAATTGTTACATATGTATTATATGCTCGTGTAACCGTTGTAAGTAAATAACGATGTTTTATTTAATGTCCAAGGTCCGTGCATTAACGTTGTCAGTACTGCGGAAAACCGTTAGTTTGTTTGATTCAGCGACAGACAAAGTCGTTGAAATGCTTGACAAATTTTTGGAACTGGAGGACATGACTTTAAATAATTCAAAGTACAGCTCAATGGCCAAATCTATTCTAACAGAGTGTAAAGTCATTGTAGGAAGTGAGAACTATGATATCGATCTAAAACTAGTAAGTTATGTCAGATTTCTATTCAATTTTTTACCTCTTTTTTTCATCAATTGCAATTATCTCATGTTTTGCTTTTATTTGTGTGTAGCTATGCGTCAAGTATACCCTCGGATTGTTGTATACTAACTATAACCTAATATGGAGTCCTTGTGTGGATGTACAAAAACAAGCAGGAAAGCATATTGAGATTTCAAAGTTCTGGGAAGTCTTTGGTTCTCATTTTTGCAGAAATCATAGTTCTTCAGATATAAAGCCATCTGAAGGCGTCAGAAAAAACATAATTCCCGATTTGCTGGATGGGGAAACGAGTAAGTAGAATATTTACATTTACTTTTATAAATTATGTGTGAAATCAGTGGACACGGACAGTATTCTAAAATAGTATTTCAATGCACAGAATTTATGGATTTGTTAACTGTCGAAACATTTGGATTGCCTGAACTGGATGCTGGCTACGCTGGACGCCAGGAAGCACTAGATATTACACAGTATAATATAAATTTATGGTTGTCCGTAAAGGGTGTACCTCTAACGAAAAAGGAATATGGCGACATAAAGCCTTTTGTGGATGCGTTGATCAGGTTAGTTTTAAATTTGGTTTCATAAATATTGAAAACATGCTATCTCAATTACTGTGACCAATTCTCCAATGATAACCAACTGTTTTTGTCTAATTAGCGATTCCAGTGATGAAAATGAGGTCAAGGCTTCCAGACGACAGTTTTCCAAAATCATTATTCCCGTCTTGCAGTTCCTGGAAGGTTGTGATTTGGTAAACGTTAATCATGAATTATGGGAAGCCTCTTTGAAGTTCCTCACATACACTCCTGATGTCCAGAAAGCAGCTTGGAAATTCCTTCTCGCCAAAAGAAAAAATAAACTAAAAAACTACAGGTATGAATTAATCAAATTAGTCCCATTTAATATATTTACTGGCTTTGTTTTTTTAATTTTAATGTTTTTCTGTTCCTTTGAATGTAGAGAGGACATTGACGAAATTCTTAATAGCGAATCGATGGACCCATTTCATAAATTTAGGATTGACGCTATTGACGTTTCATTAAGCAAGCAATATGAAAACGAAACTTCAGAGCGAAGAACTCTTTTGATGGACATTTTGATCCGCATTTTAATTGGCAAGGAACGCGCAATGAAAGGAGATAAACGAATTCAAGTTTTACGATTCCTTGCCGGTTGTAGTGAATCTGATGCTCAAAAGTATCTTAGCCTTACAGTCGGGAGCGCAGAAGAAGGTAAGTATTGGTACAGTATACTTTGATCGGATGGATGCCTTTTCAAAATGGTTACTCACATGCTTTTTCTTGCTTAATCATTTCAGTGCAAAAGCTACCACCAAAAATTATTGAAATCAAAATAAATAAAATGACGTCTGCTCTCCGGGTATGGCGCTACAAATTTCCCAACATTTTGGACCAAATCGTCAATAGTGCGTGTGAACTGGTTTGCGCCTTGAGCTCATCTGTGAAGCCAATAACTAGAAGGTCACTAAATCCAGAAGAGGAAGTTCCTGACGATGTGTTTGAGGAACAGAAAAAAGCTGCTTTGAAGGCTGGAAGAATATGTATTGTAGCGTTTTTCACTTCACTTCCCCGACTGGACATGAATCAAGATACCATTGATCGAATTTTTGAAGTGTTTATTTGGCCGGCTTTGAATGATATCACAGTGACATCGTTAGGAGGCGTCAGTTGGATTCTGAAACTTTTCATGGTTTGGAGTGTTCATGAAAGGTACATCACCTAACTGTATTTTACATATGTGCTGTATTTATGATGAGTATCGCATTTGAGGAAGAAAATCTTAATTTCGTTTGTTCCAGGTACCACATCCTTTTGACAAAGTGTAAAGACAATGAAGCTTGTGTGAGTCCTATGTGGCGGCTTTTCGATTTACTGGACTTCAAGTCAGCAGTCTTTGAAGTGAAGAAATATTTACTTGGGATAGTTTTTAATCTGGTGGATCCTCCTGAAATTCCTGAAATCCTGGACGATTCAGAAGAGCCGACTGAATCATATTTGAATTGTACAAATTCCCCGTTAAATGTTACTGGGACGTACACATTTGACACTACCGAGTCTATTGGTGTAAACATCGTACTGCTAAGAAAAGAAGTTATCCTGAATTTATTCATGGATGTGCAAATATTCAGAAAATATACCAATCAATCTGGCGGGGGAAAATGTCTGTCACTTATTTCACTGATAGCTGGTTATTCCTCTGGAGTGGAAATGAATGAAAAAATATGTAGCGTTATTGTCGATACATTGCCCATGTGCAGAAACAATGAAGAAAATATCTTTAATAGTATTGTTGCTGCAGGAAAACTATTATCGACTTTGGATAAGCCTGAGGATTTACTGCTGTAAGTCTAGTCATTGTTTCTCTTTTTAAACCATATGCATAATATATTAAGAATTTATCTATTTAATTTGCTCTTCATGTTGTCTGTAGAAAAATAGCCCCCAACTTTTCTTGGATAAGCGGCCGACGCCTGCGAACAGCTCTGGTTGAAACACTTGATGTCATGAAGACCTCAAATGTTTATCAAATCGTGAGCGGAATGAATGCATGGACTGATATGGCTGCAGACACACCAAACTTTAGCAAACGCCAAGAATCGTTTGAAATGGCCGAAAAGTTTGTACTAAACCAAAAGTTTGATTTAATAACCTACACCTTTATTTACCACAACTCGATATACTGCATCAGCAAAGTAATTTTATTTGTTCATTTAAAATTAAAAATGATTACTGAGTTTGCAAGTTACAAAATGAACTTCATATTTGTATTTACATTTAATTCATGAAACAGGAAGATGACATTGGTATACGAAACTCTGCAAAGAATCTGCTTATAATCATGGCTTCCTCTTTAAGTGGAAAAACTGAAACCGGTGACCAAAGCACAAAGGAAAGCATTCATAAGTTCTTGGATTCTGTCGTACTTCCAAAACTTCGCAACAGAGTTCAGGAAAAAGATGACAAACGATGTGAAGACGTACTGCAAGTTTTGTTAGCTTTCATTACTTCATGCACGGAACTTCATGGAACCTTCAAAGAGTTGATCAAACTGATTTCGTCCGAAATTGTTGATGGTCTTTGTCACATTCAGGTCCATCTTCGGACCAGAGCAATGAACAAGTAATTCAATAATATAATTTGGTCCGATACAACATCAAGTGATAAAGTTGAAAAGTTTCATGTTTGAATGTTTAACTATTACAGACTTGGCAAAAGTGTTAAAGACGCCGCCCATACTGTTAGCCCTGCTGTTGTGCAGTCATATATTTTGCCTATTGCCACCCATTATCTGTTTGATGAGGATCGTCTAAGCAAAAACTTTAATGATCTGATAGATTCTTCTATCGAGGTATGCATTACGCACGATCAGTGTTCTCAAATTATAATGGACGCAAGCAAAATTTTACATTTTGATTAATTACTTTTCAGTGCTTGAAAGCTGCCATGTCAGTAATGTCGCATGAGCAGTACTTTTCATACTTAAGCAAACTTTTGGAGGACACTAAGAAAAAGACCAAACTGGCCAAACAGTTTGAACGTGTCCTTATAGCTATTATGGATGCATTTCATTTTGACTTAAGCTTGGCATGTCCAGGGTCATCAAAACCGATGTCGAAAACTGTCGAGACGTCAACTCAAATGACCCAGAATGGTGAGTTATAAATGCTACTACACTAGCTTGAAAAATTTGCAAATGCGTTTATAACATTAATTTTTCCAATTTTACTATACAGGCCAATCATCGGAAACTGCAGCTGTTAGTGATTCTGAAGATGAGGATGACTCTCGTAAAGAAGAGTTTAACATTCCTAAGGAATCTGTTGAGCTAACCATGACTCTGCTGCCGCAAGCTGCTGCATTGCGATGCTTGGGTATTTTAAAATCATCCATAATTCCTAAACTTCAAAAGTTCCTTCATTTCGAGGAGACAGCGACGCATAAATTGTCTAGAACAACTAAAACTGTGGATGATGACGTTATTCTGAAAATTCCGTGCACAATTGCGCTTGTCAAGTTGTTGAAGAAAATTCCCAAAGCTGAAGGACAAAACGGGATCAGGGCAATTATTCCATCGATTACCGCTGGGCTACGGAACGAGCTTCTATCTATTAGAAATACACTTAGGAAGACACTGTTAAGCGTGATCAAGGAATTGGGGATCAGTCATTTGAAAACTGTGGTAGGATATCTGAAATCGTCATTACAGCGAGGATATCAAAAGCATGTACTCCATTACACAGTTGCTTACTTGTTAAGATGCCTGGAAAACGAATTAAAGGCTGAACCCAGCTATTTACCATTGAAAGAAATTTTATCATGTTGTGAAGACGAATTATATAGTGTCATGCAAGAGGAAAAGGAGCTTGCTGCGATCAAGCAAAAGACCCGAGAAGCTAGTAAAAGTAATGCATGTCCAATTTTAAAGGTGTGTGGAAAGTGTTGTTCAACTGTTGAGCAACTGAATTTATTAGTGGAGCCGGCAATCAGGCATATTTCTGAGAAAAAGTCCTTGAAAGTTTCGAAAGCATCAAGGCAATGGCTTACATCTGTTAGTGAAGGATTAGCTGAAAATGGTGCGGCAAATTGCTTTGAACTATTGAACTGGCTGCTGGAAGTTATGAAAAAGGATGGCATGCGTGAGGAGGAAATAGCAAAGCAAAATGAAGCGGATGATGGGAGCCAGCCTTCTAAAAAACGGAAGTTACTGGAAACCCAGCTAGACTCCAAGCTTATTCCCCAACTTAAGAAAAAGACTGTATCTGAAGGAAAAGTTGGAGGTCAGTCATTGCTCATGGAATTTTCAGTCACTTGTTTATACAACGGTCTAAACAAAAATGGTAGGTTTCGAGAGAGAGTAGGAAACGCTGAAGGGCTGTCAATATTAGATCGATTTGTACCTGAACTTGCGGACGGAATTAAAGCGTCGTCAAAACAGGTACACTAAATTAAGTAAATTTTAAGTGAAAGAAAATTAGCCATTATAGCTATAACCAAAATACTTATGATTTTGAATGTTCAATTTTAGGTCAACGTGGTGTCGCTGCGATGTATTACTTTGTTGTTGGAATTTGAGTTATCAAACTTGAAGAAGCCAGAAATTATAGATAAACTTCAACGAAACGGCTTCATCTCGATGAGCAATCATTGTTACCGGAATACAACAGATTCTGAAATGACAAATGCAACTTTTAAGGTAAAGCATTTCAAAATTTAAGTTATCTAAATTACTGTGCCCTGAAGTGGGACGTTGATGTGAGATGTGTTGAGTTTATAGCGTTTCAGGGCCCCAATTCACACTCC
>JAQFZG010004828.1:0-11176 GCA_034695465.1 Entomobrya nicoleti
ATAGGTATATATTTTCTGTGTATTTTGTTGCTCACGATTTCGTTGTGTGTACATGGCTGTTATATTTTTACCTAGTTTATATTATTTTTTTAATTAATTGCTATAAAGATTCCTTTTTTATATATTTTTATAATTAATTGTTTATAATTTGCTTTATTATTAATATCTTTATAAATTTTTATGGTTATTTTTCAATTAATTGTTATTTTATATATTTTTATAATTATTTGTTTATAATTTTTTTAACTAATTGTTTTTTTTTGTTTTTTATAATAAATTGTTTTTCGTTTTTTCTGGTTATTTTGTAAAAAAAATGTTAATTTATATATTTTTTGTAATTGTTTTTATAACTATTTTTGGATTTATTTTTTGCAACCACAGAAAATTCTAGTGTTGTGAGACTTGTCTGCCATCGAATCTGATGGTGTGATCGGTCCTTATTTTTGAAGTTGGATTTGGTCGCGCAACATTAGTTAAGGCAAATTATTGTGACATGGTTCAAACTTTCTTGGATTTCACCAAAATTTTCTGTGGATGCAATAACTTCAAATTTTGATGAAAATAAAGTGCTTTCTTCCTTCAAATGTTTCTCGAACAACCTCGACGTTTTTCTGATTTTTAGTGGCCTTTGACACCATTTTTGGGCTCTTCGAAACAAACGCAAAAATCAAGGGGTATGTCAAAACATGCCAATCTGATTTTTTATGTTATCAAATCCAAACATGTCTTCTATTTATTTGTGAAATCAGAATGTTAATTTTTTGAAAAAAAAAGTTATTCAACTTTAAAACTCCGAAGTAATTGTTTGCTCACCCAGTACTTATCATTTTCCTTACACGGTTGCTGATCATCGGAATTTTGGATGAGTTAAAAAGGGATGAGAAATATGTGACGCGACAAAATGTTGGATACTCAAATGGGATGAGTCTAGCAAGAAGGCTGGCGAAAAAGTGTATTTTTTAAACAGAAACTTATCGTTGGATTGCAAGATGAGAATATCTCATTTTTAAATCCGTGACATAATTTTTCATTCAAAACTTCTCTCAATTTGAAATTTTAATTCATTTTTGTAGTATCATTAATATTATTAATATTAAATAAGTTAGTTGAATCACATAAAGTGGATACGTTGCATATAATCGACAAAATACACTAAATAGACGCGACACGGCTGTTTTGAGGAAATTTTTTATTGTGACATGTAGTCTGTTCCCTTAAGCAATAAATCTAAAGACATTTTTATGAACGTCAAAGCATTTTTTGCCTACTAAACAAATCGCAGCTTAAGTCCTAGAGGTATAATTGCTAGTAGTACAAATTCGAGTAGCATATCTTGCAATGGAACTGATAAAGCAAGTAGTGCTAAAAGAAACAGTAGTCGTGCATCTGGTAGTGCAAAGCGTAGTATATCCAGTGAAATAATGGATACTAGTAGCATTTGTAGCGACAGCAGGAGATGTAGAGGTTTCAGCCATTGTTCAAACACCAACGTGCAATTAAAACATAGTCTTGCACCAACCCAAGTTCAAATACGGGCGTCCGATCTTGAAGAAGCCTGGCAGGAGTATCTTGATGAAAATGTACATTCTTTTTTGATTTATTAAATCATTGGTTTCAAAGCATTGAATTAATAAATCTCAATTTTGTTTAATAGGAAATGAACCACATTCCGGCATCAATTACCGACTTAAGGAGAGATTTATATTTATCTACTTCTTCTAGTTCTTCAACTTCTTTTGAAGTAAGATTTAATTTAACTGTTGTCTGTTTACATTTCATTTTTTTACATAAGGTGAAAATATTAAATTATTGTTTGAATTTTTTGGTGGTAGGTTATTAAGCCTGTTTTCAAAAAAAGAGCCATTTATGACTTTGATACATCAGAACCTGAAACGTTGGCAGGAAATGAATATACCGATTCGGGCACAGATTGGTGCGAACCCAGCGGTAACCGGAGCACTATTATAAGTCACAATGACTATTTGTCTTCATCTTCAGAAGCGATAACCAAACCAAACGGAAGACAAAAACAACGAGTAAGCTTAATTATGGTTCTCGACCATGCCTAATAATCACTATGCCTTTAATCAATTACTTTAGTTTGAGATTGTCTATTTATTGTGAAACTTTGGTTAATTTTCAGAAAGTGAGACAAAGGAATGGTATCAATAATCATGTTTCGAATGCCTGCAATATCCCAGATTCGAAAACTTTGGAACATAAAAATTTGATGGGCAGACGAGACACATTAAAAACTGACAGACAAAATAAAACAAAAATTACTTTCGGCAAATACCGATGCAAAACATGTGGTTCTATGGTCCATTCCGAGCAGTTGTATATTCAGCACTTACATAATCATTATTTGAATGTAACAGTAGCTAAGTTGAAAGGTGGTAATTTAAAATCGGAAAATAAGAATAGAAAACAAGATCCACCTAGGAAGTCCTCCAAGAAAACTGGTTCAAGTCCGCAAACGGTAAACGGTTCTTCATTATTCACTCTTTCTATATTATAACGTTTACCAAAGTGTAATTGAAAAAAAAATATTTTTTTCTAGAGTGTCCCAGCTGGAGCGGTCCAAGAAGAAGTATTTTATACTGAAGATGGGAACGGAATTTGTTTGAAAGTTCACCAATAAAAATGCCAAATTGCGATTAAAATATAATTTATTTATAAATATTACTTTACTGTGTTCAAGTCAATGCGACATTTATGTAAATTTTGTAATAAAACGCTTAAAACTTCTTAATACTTAAAAATAATAAACTCGCTGTAATAGCGATCATAGTGACGCCGCTTCATTGATTAAGCTTCGATGGTTAGATAAGGTTGAGATAACGGCATTTTGAATGTCATGGTCACGAAAGATAATCTTAGTTACCCATGGTAAATTACTCATTAGAACTTTACAAGCAGGAGTATGAAATATTTTTCTGAACTCGAGTAAAAGTTTGATTTAAATTAGGTGGTTTGTGGTTAGCCAAAATGAAGCTTCAAAAATGGTGTTAATTAGATTTTGTTTCAAAATAGTTAGGCAGCTGGTTTAACTCTAAAGTAATGTAAACATTCCACGATTTGGAAATTCGAAACTTTTAGTGTATTTAGTTGCTAATCTTGCAAATGCCGGTCAATGTCCCAACATATTTATGCTTATATTAGAACGTAATATGTAGCTTTTATATTTTGTTTCGGCAGTTGGAAATTTATGTAAGAACAACTGGATTTTAAATTTAAAAATTCGAAACTTTGGGACGATTTCTATTGGACATTAATAGGCTTTCCCAAGATTAGCAATTAAGTAGATTAGGTTACGGACTTAGTGGGTATATTTCAAATTAAGTTTTGGTCCAAATTCGATAAGATCCGAAACTGAGAGATTTCTTGGCTAAATTTTAGACCAAAGTGTAAATGGAATTCCGAAAAGTCGAATAAATCAATGGTCATGTTTAGGCTTTCGTAAACGCAAACAAATATAGCCAATATTAATTCGGTCGTAAAGCATTTGATAAAAGTTTTAAAGGCTTTTTTAAAAAAGTGATAAATTGGTAGACATATTTAGGCTTCTGTGTATTAGGCCATAATGTAGCTTTAATTATGGCTTTATTTTGCAAAGTTATCATTACGTTTTCGAAATTTGTGCAAAATTACAATTTATAAAAAAAGAATTGTCACTAAATTATTTTAATGCAGTACTACCTTAACCAAAGCCTCGCCGAAAGTTGGCCTTTATTACGTTATCAAAGATTGTATACAGTATTTTATGACTTGCAGTAATTTGCATATTTTTAATTATATGATAGAAACCATTGGTCAATTGGTGATTGTATAAATATTCGTAGCATTAGAATTAGGCATATTTTTATTCAAACTTGTTTTAATCCCAGTAGGTTATTAACTTGATAGAAAAAGTGTTTTAGGCCTAGACACGGGGAAAATAGGCATATTTCTAATTCGAAAATTTGAAACCTTTTGTATATCTATTAGCATACATAAAAGCAAATACGAAAAAAAGCCTATTGATACCCATATTTGTGTGTTGAAATACTTTGGGATTGCTACTTTTTTCCTTTTGATGACGTAGCTAGCTGCAAATTAGCCAGTAAGATTTAAATTTTGAAATCGAAACTTTTAAATTTAAAAGTTCTTTATAGGCTGTTTGCGTTGGTAATGATGCAAGCTTGAATATGCCTTCATTAATTGACAAGATAATGAACAAAATTAGTCCACGTATTGAGATTTACTAAATTTAAATGAAATTAAAATGAATTAAATAACTTTGTAGGTTTCAGGTTCGGTTTTGTAAGGTTAGATTTTGACTAAATATTATTTAGAGCTCTAGGTAGGAAACGTTTGTATCATGTTTCAAATTAAATTTAAGACTAATTTTTAAAAGTTCACAAAGTAAGCACATTTATTCTGGACATTTTTTATAAAAACTTAAATTGGCAGAAACTGATTTAGTCGGCTTAGCGTCATTTACAATTTTTTTCAGCTTTATTCAAGACTTATAAACTTGTAGATTAATTAGGAATCAAAGGTTAATAAAATGAAGCTAAAGGTTGCATTGACAGACAAACAGGTTCAAAGGTGAAATGAAGTAAAAATTCTACGATTTCGAATTTGAGTTTTTGAAACTTTGGAAAGTTTTAAAGCTTTATTATTGGGAACCAAGAAATGCCAATGTCTGCCTCGAAATATTTGGACAAATGCTTTCAGAAATTTAAGTGTATTTACTTGGTTGCGTAGAAAATTAAAAATAAACTAGAATTATTGAAATTTCAAATTGAAAACTTAAGTTTCAGAAAGATAATTATAGGCATTTTACGTTGCATAAGTTACTAGGCAGAATCTGTTAGTTAGTTAGTTAGGTTACGCACGTTTTGGATATATTCCAAAATTAGTTTTGGTAGAAATTCGAAAAGTTTCGAAACTTATACATTTCTTGGCGAAAAGTTGGAGAAAAGTTTAAAAGGATTGCCCAAAAATCGAATAAATAAGTGGTCAAGTTTAAGCTTTTGCAAATGCATACAAAAATAGCCAATTTCTGGCTTCAAATTTGCGGCCAAACATTTTGAAAAGGTTCAAATTCCTTGTTGCATATCGTAGCAATCTTTAGTGTAGGTAGAAATGTCAATATTTCAAAATCGAAATTTTGTTTTGGTAAAGTTTTGTTTAGGCTCAATAATTTATATGTATGCAGGCTGGATACTACATATATTAGTTGCCAGGAAAGTAAACAAAACTAGAGAGTCGCCTCAAAGTTACTCAATTAGAAATAAATTAAAATGAATTGAATAGCTTTATAGCTTTCAGGTTCGGTGTTTGGTTAGGTTAGGCTTTGACTCAATAGTAATTACAGCTTTAAGTAATGGACAGTAAGTAAAATACAAACTTTTCGTGTTGCCATTGTATAAATTGATTGGGATATTTTCGAAAATACATTTTTCAAGTTAGATGTCTCTTGGAAATGTGTAAGTCAGTCGAACTGTAGCTTGCTTATATAACATTTGGTTACTTAAAGGCACTTGAAACTTTTGTACCAATTTTACACTTGCGTTCATACCTGGTATAATGCAATTTGAAAGTATCAAGATTAATATTACACAAGTCATTTGTCGGCCGATTTGGTTTAAAATTTGTTTTTATTAACGTAGGATCTTAGATTGACAGGTAAACTGGTTCAAAGGTTAAATAAAGTAAAAATTCTACTATTTCGAATTTGAGATTTTGAAACTTTGGAAAGTTGTAAAGCTTTATTATTAGGAACCATGAAATGCCAATGTCTGCCTCGAGATACTTGGACAAAGGCTGTAAGAAATTCAAGTATACTTACTCGGTTGTGTATAAAGGTAAAAATAAACTAGGATTATTTACATTTCAAAATGAAAACTTTAGTTGCAGAAAGATAATTTTAGGCATTTGAAGTTGCTCAAGTTACTAGCCAGAATCTGCCTTTATCAATTGCCAAGAAAATGAACAAAAGTAGTCCATGTATTGAAATTTACAAAATTTGAAGTAAATTAAAATGAATTGAATAGCTTTCAAGCTTGTGGGTTCGGTTGTGAATGGGTATACTTAGGTTACAGGTCTTTCGGTTATGTGCCAAATGAAGTTTTGATCCAAGTTCGAAAAGTTACGAAAATAATTCAATCCTTCGACAAATTTTTGGAAATAGTGTGAAAGGAATTTGATGAATTTTAATAAAAGCGTGGATTATATTAGGCATTTACTTGAAAATGCACTCTTAGTTTAATTTTGGCCGTTTTATTTTGGAGAGTAAATGTGTTAGAATATACTTGCCAAGGCTAAATTGTAGCTCTAAATGTTTTTGGAAAAATTGCGTTTACCACAAATGGCTCATGTAATATTTTAGTGGTTAGTTATAGGCTGGTTGCGTGGTTTGGGGTACAAGCTAGATTGTGGCTGCTTTCTTTGCTAGCAAAACAAACCAAACTGCTAAATGTTTTGAGATTTACTAAATTTGAAATAAATTAAAATGAATTGAATAGCTTTCAAGCTTTTGGATTTTGTTGTGAATGGGTATATTTAGACCTCAAATCAAATGCAGCCTTAGGTAAAATTTATTTATTATTTAATTAAGTCAAGTTGATTAATTCTCACAGGTCTTTGGTTACGTCAATCAACCTCTGCTGTACTTAGGCTCAATATCATGGTAAGCGGATTCTTAGCGTTAGCTGTTGTATGTAAATCAAATCTTAGTTTGCCTTGAAACATGTTAAACTCTTTAGAATTTGACGATGTTACAATGTGAAGTAAAGTGTGATTTTCAGGTTCAATGTGTAGCTCCCATTTTGAGACAAAGAAGAGTTCTTTAATTTCTTGAAGAGCTGATTGATATGGAAAGTAAACGAAATTGTTGTCGTCGTCAAAATGTTCATCAAATTCCGTAGGAAAAATGATCAATATTAGCAAGCATTGAAGATTCTTATGGAACGTTGGATTGAAGCTTATCGGACTATATTTACTTGCTGATATTCCTCTGTCATGTTTTTTAGCAACTTTTTTTTAGCACCAATACGAAATGTATTCATTTTTTCCAACTCCATTGTCCCGTTGAGAAAAGATAAGACAAAATGATCCAAGGAGAGCTTTCTTCGTAATGTGTAAGTATGATATTGAATTAGAAATTGAGAAAAATAATTTTGTGAAATCTACTGAGGTTATTATGTGAACATGAGAAAATGAACCAAGTTGTATAAAAGGATACACCAACTTTTCAAATTGGGTAATATATTTAAACGGTGCCACTATGTCCAAAATTTGCAGGGTATAAACAACGGCAATACTCAAGTGTTTAAGGTTTAAGTTAAACATAGTTAAAACAAAACTGTGGCGTGCAAATGACGATTTCTTGAATGTTTAACTGTCGACTATAGCCTTGCTCTTGTCGATATCAGTTACTACAGGAAAGTTTAAATTTACAAAACCTTTTTGATATGAGATTATACATTTACTCCGACAAAATCATCCTATTAACTTTGCCAATAAAATGCTACAATTTAAACATAAAATCTTCTGTCTCAAGGAATTATAACAAATTTTTACAAAATAATACTTCTACTTTCATATCATTCGCTCAATAATTCATTTAAGATTTAATGTTGATTGGTGAAGTTAAAATGAAAAAAGGCACTCAGGGAATTCTTTGTTTGGGCATCTAATTGTAAAGTTTTTGTTTTTAATAATGTTATTTTATTAAGATACCACGCAAAGTAAATTCATACAAATTATTACATAAGATCCTTTATCAAGTGCTTTATTTTACAAAATATTTATATTAACTTTTACTTAAATTAAGCCAAAAATACATTTAATTCATTTTTCGTAGTTCTACGGTACAGTTAAAACACTAAATGAACATACTACACAATTTCAGATAATAAAAAAATACTCTAGTATTATATTTCAAAAGTTGACATTAAATTGCGATTGCTTGGTCTTGATTAGATTTTTTCATTCCAAATTTATAAAAAACGAAAACAGCCGCCCCAATCATCAACACTAAAGTTAAGCTAGTACCACCATATATAACAATTGGGTGCTTTATAAAATTAGATAACTCAAGACGTTCAAATGTGTCTGGATCATTGTCGTACGTGCTCGAAAAATTGTAAAATAAATCACTTGTTTTAAGTAAGTCTGTTGCTGCGTCAGCTAAGTCAGCATTGTCGTCATGCGTAATCGTTAAATTGATTGCGTTTGTAAGAACATCTATACCATTTATTTGTAGTGCTGTTAAGCTACTAAATACCATTACATTGTTCTCACATGGGCGTGTAGTTTGGTTAATTTTATAAACAGACTCGGGACAATACACAAACATAAGATGATCAAGGTATTTCACCTGAACAAATTTTGTAAAGTCGTTTTCAGAAGTTTCAACACAATCAGTGATATTGTACAGTGTAATGTTATCAAGTTGCTCTAAACACGTATAATTACTTACAATTGTGAAGAAATCCATATTACCTTTGCCTATGTCTAAAGTGTCTACTACACATTTTTCTTCTTTTGAAAGTACAAGTGTTTTCGGACCTACATATTTTTTGGTACAGGTCTTACTGCCTTGTCTGTGTAACAATTCAAATGGAAAACTTTCCATTACAACAAAGTCCTCGTTCACAAACGGCGTTAAAAGTCGAAAACTTACTTGGTCTTCGCCATTGTATTCACAATCTATTGGCTTTATTAATTTAGTTGGACAAAATTCACCACAAGGTAACTCAACTTCAAACATATCAAAAAATTCTGGGTGAAGTATACTGTTATTCCAAAGCCGTTTAGCTTCCGAAAATTGCACGCTTTTAACTGAAAGCTGGCTAATCACAAATGCGGTTTGCATTGTAACGTCTACAAGTTTCCCATGAGTTTCCTCGAACCTTTGGGCAAGCAGTTTCACTTTGCTTACCAAAGAGTTATGTTTTTCTGTAAGATTGTTCATTTTGTCATTTAATTGAGCGATTTGGTCTTCCATGCCTGCCAACATTTTTTGCTGCCCAGACTGATTTTCTGCTAGCTCGTTGATTGCATTGGAATTTGAATAAGACCAGACCATGGCCCCTGTCCCCATACCAATGGCCAGTAAAACTCCGACAACTAGAAAAGTGACTACAAACCTTTCTTTTCGCTTTGGCTTTGGGCACCATTTTGAAATTCGCTCCGAAATTAATTTTGAGTAAATGTGGTTACATTTTTCCTTCGCCTCGTAGTGAAGAGTTTTTGGATATAAACTCGCTAGTACATCACATGGGTTAACCAAGTCAATTTTTACGAGAGTTTCGTCATATCTATTAACAACTTTGGTCTGACTCGATTCTGCCCACACCACGTTAGAGGCTGATATATAAACTGCTTCTGCATAGTTGGCACATAAACCAGACGCACAAAACGCCATGCTGGTTAATCTTTTGGAGGGCCGCATTATGTGATAAGATTCAAGAGATTTGAAATAATTCAAAGTTCAAATTTCAAGTATGCAGCACAAAATAGTTCTATTTAAAAGAAACACGTTATGTCACTGTTTAAATGAAAAAAAATAATCCTTGCTTTAAATTTCACGTTTAAATTATATAAATTATACAGAGTTTTAAAATTCAACCCCTTTTTATATTGTTAATTTTTTTCACTTTCAAAAACCAATTTTTCCACTTTTGAGCACAATTTTTTAATTTAAAGTACAATTTTTTCACTTTTAAGCTCAATATCTTCTTGCGCTTAGAGCTTTTGTGTTGTAATTTTATTTACTTTAAACAATTTGCAAAACATTTACACTTTTATGCACAAACTTGCAAAGAATACAATGTTAACAAGGAGATCAAATTTCAAGTATGCAGCACAAAATAGTTCTATTTAAAAGAAACACGTTGTCACTGTTTAAATGAAAAAAAATCCTTGCTTTAAATTTCACGTTTAAATTATATAAATTATGCAGAGTTTTAAAATTCAACCCCTTTTTATATTATTAATTTTTTCACTTTTAAAAACCAATTTTGTCACTTTTGAGCACAATTTTTTCAATTTAAAGTACAATTGTTGTAATTTTTAAGCATAATTTTAATTCAATGTACAATTTTTTTCACTTTTAAGCTCAATATCTTCACACGCTTAGAGCTTTTGTTTTGTTAATTTTATTTTTTTAAACAATTTACAAAACATTTACACTTTTGTGCACAAACTTGCAAAGGATACAATGTTAACAAGGAGACAAGTCTATAAAAAAGTATACTCAAGTAATATGATGTCCGCTTAGAATCTTCGTCAGTCTCAAACTAAATTACTCTCGTGCTACGTAGCTTTTTATGTATGATTGTCTGTTAATGCACTTACATATGTACCTTTCAAACACGATTATTAGGACGATCTATAGATACCCACTCACATATACAGCATTTGGGATGGAAATGTAATTTTGAATAGTTTAAATATCACGTTTAAATTAAATAAACAAAGTTTTCAAAGTCAGCAGATTTTTGTTTCGTTTACTCATTCACTTAAAGAAACAAATTTTTTCACTACTAAACAGTATTGTTTTCACTTTAAGCACATTTTTTCAATTTGAAGTACAATTGCTTTCCCTTATGAGAACAATTTTTGTCACTTTTAAGCACAATTTTTTTGAATTTGAAGTACAATTGTTCAAGACAACTGCTTAGGACCATGTTCAGTCACAAACTAAATTTTTATTTGGTAACTGAGCTTTTTATGTACTTACGTATGTACGTATCACACACGAAAAGAGGCTATGGAAACCTACATCTCCACACACACACACATACACACACACGACTTGCATTTGCCTCTATGTTGCAAGGGTTTCAAGGGTTAGCGTAATCCACACAGGTAAACGCAAAAGGTTGTTCTTTTGATCACAACGAATGGAAAATTTCCTTCTTTTGCTATTATTACAGCACTGGTTGATGACTCATGACTTTATGAGTCATGACACACAAGTATATTCGTCGATATGTCAATTAATTTATCACAAATTTCAAGTGAGTTAACTTCTTGCAACGTCAATCTTGCAAATTAAAAACGAGATATTTTCTAGCATCTTCGAAATAAAAATGCTGATTAAGGAACTACATCAGTTATGTAACTGAGGATTATACTCAGTAATTAGTTTTTTGTATCTGACTTAAATGAGCCAATTAAA
>JAQFZG010004829.1:0-11175 GCA_034695465.1 Entomobrya nicoleti
AATCTCAAGTTAACGCACCATCAACAATTCCATCAAACCCTTACACAACGAACACTCATCTCATGAGCATTAATAAGACTGATAAGCGAAGCTCGTCCCTTCAGTTACATATGCATGTTCTTAAGAAATGTGGAACAATAAAGCAAAAAATAAATAAATTATAGCGCCCTGGATTCCTGGAAAAAGAAACTTATTGAAAATATTTAACTCATCGATTTCTCATCAATTTTTGTACGCAAATATTAGATACTTAACGTATACGTATTTCATGTTCATCATCGGCTTTTAGCTCTATATTTTTCTAAGTAACACTGTAAAACTACAAACTATTATAACCTTGCCCTTATTTAATTTTGCAAAACTTTTAAATAAAAGTTTGTTTATCCTTTAATATTTTTTCTATAATAACAACTTCGTGTGCAAACTATAATTTCAATTTTCAAAACAAATGCAGCGAAAAATAAAACCTCAGCCTTACTATCTCCGAAATCCACTTTTTACACAGCAACAAGCAAAGCACACACTTCGACAAGTCGATCCCCCAAATACTTCACTAAAGCTTTCAGAAAAACCGATATCTTTTCAGCGTACTCATTTTTTGTGGCGCATCCCTCCAAACATTCATAATAACAATAATTTGTCCAGAACAAACTACTAAAAACGAGAGTAAAATAAGCTGAGGGGAAGCAGGAGACACGCAAAATCCTAAATTAATTTGAGGAAAATAAAGAAGTAGAGTGAATGAATGAACGAAACTTGGTACACACAATCCAGGAATCTCACAAAAACAAAGAAGGCATTTCCCCTTCATTTCTCTTTGGTTTGTGCATCTCGTCTAATTGTATGAACACCAAAAGATTGATAGAGTTATGTTTTGCCTCAAAATAAATCCGTTGTTTTCTTTCTGCTTGTTTCTTTCTCCTACATAATAATATCGATAATGGCTCGTTGCATTATCATTCTTTCCCCCTGCATTCACATTTGTTCTTTTGTAATTTCAGTGCATAGTGGTGGTATTAGCGCTTATGTACACAACACATACACGCTTTGCAATGAATATATTTTCCCTTTAACCATAATCACCATTGTAATCAGTATCAAAAACATCATAATCATTCTTCGTACGTTCACAATAAGTATACCTTCTTACTAGAACTACATTATATAGTCATTCATGACCGTGAAAACCGTAACTCTATTAGTTCTCTAATAATAATATTACCCACAAACGAACATGCCGTTAGTGCACCGCACACCCCTTTTGTTCTCCAGATACATATATACGTATATGCATGCATACATGTCTACAAAATATGATAGCTTATCAAAGTTATTAGTTCAATGCATCTTACTGTCTCGTTTATAACATAAGCCATATGTATGTATTACATTTTCCTTTTCTGTCGCCGGGAGGGTCTTAAAGGGTGAAATCCTTGAATAGTTTGTTTGTGATAAATACGATGATAGGGGAGAATAACGACACCATAACTTGTACATCACCAGGAGCAGTAACAACAGCTCAAGACCAAAATATTCCAACTCAAATAATAAGTACAAATATATAGATGTTAGGTAATAGGTATAGAAAGAGGACAAATAAGCTTCATCTTCTTTTCTTCATCCCTTCGAAATCACAAAACATCACAAAATAGTAAGAAAAGGAGTAAAGAACAAAAATAGTTTTATGAACTGATTGTGTGAGCAGAGTATTCCAAATCATCTCCAGAACACGTTCTCCTATTCCTCTTTACCTTTGCGTGGTGAAATAAAACAGGTAAAATCTGTAGTAATGAAGTCCCAGAATAAAACGTAGCACCAAAACCATGCTAATAATTTCCTTAAAATTACATATGTTGAAAATGAAAACTATAGTTTGATCAGGTTCTGTAAAATTCTGTAAAAACATGTTTCTATGTAACTACCTGCCAATCAGATTCAAGCCCAATGCGTTGTTTCAAAATAGAATATCTTTGACCACGCTAAACCGATTTTATTCAATATCAAAGGTATATATATTTCATAGTACCTATGAATACGTACACCAATTTTTATAAAAATCGGTCGAAGCGATTGGACGCTTGAAGACAGACAGACTTTTTCCTCCTCCATTTGAGTAATTTCGTGAAGACCTATTCTGGCCCTTAATAATACATCAACTCATTCATATATCTGCTATTATATCATGAGTAATGTAATGTGTGGTGGAAAATAATAATATGTAGAGCTAATATCCTCGCGTATTCATTTCATTTTTTATACCAACACACAATAATATCCTCCTTTTAATGATCTTTTGAAGGTTTTATTGCTCCTCCCACTCTCTATCTTTTATACTTTACTGCAAAACCTCAGAATGTAGGAAGCAATGAATGAGTTTTTTTTTTCAAGGGAAAAATAAGCTACGTTAGTAAAACGATAGCTGGAAATGGAAGAAGAGCGGCTTAATTTATTACGAATTATTATTATTACTACGCTAAAGAAAAAGAGAGATGTTATGAGTGCTTTCATAACCTTAAAAATCTTATGTTGTAATGTTATAAAGCGCACTGGTTACTGAAAACATAAAAAAAGTGCAATAAGCACAAGGGAAGGTGTGTAAATATATAAACCATGATGACTACAAAAAAGTTATACAACCAGTCAGCTTTTTATTAGTTATATTTATACCGACCAGTAATTTGATCCAGGAAATAAAGGGTAAACTGCGTATTTATACCGTATATACTACAACAACCTTGTTACAAACACAAAGCGCAAACATTTATTACGGTACTCATTATGGTTTATTATTTAATTTATGGTCTAACAAAATTGACTTGTTGTGTACACATATTTTACAAGTTGGAGGCTGGTGGTGTACATTTGATAATAGCTCGGGAATACAACTACTCATCTCACGAAAACTCAATTTCAAAATTGAATGAAGTCCTTACTACAGACCAAAAGGTAAGATCACATCATGATGCGCTCCAAAGTATTTAACAAAATGCAAAAAGTACAGCCAACTGCGAAATATTTCAACCTCAGCAACCAATATTCAAAGTTCAATATTGAATATGAAACCAATAAAGATTACATAATTTACACTTACACAATTTATAAAATTATAATATTTCAAATACTAAAACTGAATATCTACGGGGTAGGGCAAATGCCTCATTAAAAAAATTGAACTGCGATGCCCATACTACAGACAGACAGATGACGGGCGTAAAAGATCAATTTTAGTTGTAAAAATAGGATAAATATTCCATCATAAAACTCATATTGAAATGTCTGAAAAATTAAACTAACATATTAGCATAATATGAACTTATATAAATATGTACAAACTAGAGCGAAGACACATATTTTTTAGTAGTCTACATTATTAGTAGTAACGAAGAAAGCCAGCAGGTAGATGAAAATGAAATTTTAAATCCAGTGTAGTTTCTTACGCAATTTTCAAAAACATCTTTAGAAATTCATACACTTGCTTCCTAAGATTTTTTTACACTAATTTATGCACCCGACAACCAAACAGGTTAAAGATCAGTACAAAAACGACAACAGGGATGGTGGTGACGGCTATAAAAACAAGTAGTTGAACGTATCGTGAAAGCTAAGCACATCACGTTCTCCACCAACATCATAACACCAGCACGCGTCAGTAAGTTTATAATAACCTTACCGTGGCCTTCGTCACCATTTTCTACAAGAAGCTGCAGCTGGTAGTAAATGTAGCGTGGCCGTGACGGTGGTACTTACGAATTATCCTCATAATCATCCTCATAGTGCATAGCTTCAGAACTTATAAATATTTTGTAAGCATACATATATGATCCTATTTTGTTGGTTGTATGTGAAGCGTATTGCACATTTTAATCCCACGGGGAATTTCTCATTTCCAGTTGGAAAACTACCCTGGACAGATCAGATAGTCAGTACTCAAGACGTAAAGCTTACGAAATAGCAGTAGGACAAGCACAACGGCATGCATGACAGCAACCGGAATATCAAGTTCTATTATTGCTTTCACCCTGTGTGCTTCGTGTCTTGACTGAGTATCTACCCAGCTCAGCGTTCATTCTCTCTGCAAACTACAAAAAATGCCTTATAGGCAAAATTTTGGGCGTGATAAAATATATGTATGTGTATACTATCCTCAACATTACAACTTTTAATAGCGTAGATGATAAAGATGATGCACTGCAGCAATAGAGCACCACTAAAATTACAACTTCAAATATTGCTGTTGTTTTTCTATAGTTTCATCAGATGCCAAGCTGCTTTTGTTCTAAAACTTTAAAAAATACTACAATATTGCTTGCTTGGTTGCTTCTGGACGTGTGGAGAAAGTTGAGTAAAAAAAAGTAATATGCAAAAAAATATAATATGGTCATAATGAAAAACAGCAAATGGGCTCGACAGCTGAGGACCAACTTGGTTCGACCAAAGCTAAGTGAAAGGGAAAGAGGGATGAAAGTACGTAAAGTATTAAATATTACACACAAACAACAACAGACGGCAACAATATAATATAGAGGGATTCGTATAGGTTAAAATAATATACTTATATGCAAAAGAACCCAAAAAACAGTACTATTATTCTACCAGTACCCTCATATTACTGCTTTCACTCTGGGTATATTCATAATTGACAGAAAAAGAAAAATGCTAAAGGATTAATAATAATAATAATAATAAAAGAATGTAAATTTTACAGGTTTAATATGGAAGTAATTATTCATTGAATGGGAACATTAATTTTCTTGCAAGAAACACACACACACTCTCGTTGGTTGTTTTAGTTGCTCTCGTGGTGTTCACATTGTCCATCCTGCTGTTGAAGTAAAAACGCCAGCAGGATGCATAATATGCATGTATGTATCCTGTGTTGGAACACTACACATAGATTTTAGACCAGATAACATTTAAGGTCCACAAATGAAAGCCGTGTAGTACACATTTTTTATATTAATACACATACAGAAAGGAGAAATCTCTTGTCTGCCCGATTTACTGCGAAGTTCTATTGTTATTTTTAGAGAACAGTTTTCATCCTGTGCTGGTGCTCTTGTTCTTTTGATTTTATTGTGTGTACAGCGGATGTGGCAAATATTTACTGGATGCGTATAATATATTGTGAGTACAACAGTGATGTTGGGGGTAGCAGGAGTGAAGTTGGTGGATGACGATGAAAATAACAGAGAGAGCATCCTTCTCGTCCATCACGAGGCCGAGATAGGGCGAGAGAGAATCATTTCCATCTTCCATTTCACATGGATATACATGAAATTAACGGTAGTAGGAAAGACAGGCCTGTCGACAACCTGAGAATGAAAATGGACAGGCGAGGACAGACCATGTGGCGATGATGATAGTATAGTGGCAATGGAGACGACGATGGTGAAACCTCACAGCAGAGTAACAGCGAGAATATTCAAAATAACAGAGTGAAAGCCAACAGCTCAAAGAGAAAGATAGCTGGTGGCTTAAATAGAAAGTGAGAAATTTTAAGTTGGTAGGAAGAAGTAGGAGGAACGAAGGTGAGTAAACAATAAACTTGTATAGGAAATAGTGTATTCTTCTGCAACACCAACCACTGTTTTTGCTTCTCTCCACATGAAATAGTCTTTGGTTAGGTGCCAGGCAAAAGATAATTGCACCAAAAACAAAGGGAGAGTGAACAGAATGGAGTGTAATCTTGAACAGACAAGCGACAGCTTAAAAGAGAACACGAGTCATTTGACTTGACGATGTTGCTGATGATGCAACACAAGGTTGTAATCTGTGAAAATATTTTATTCATTTATGTTCATATGATCATTTGTATACGCATATGAATAACGACTAGACAAAGTTGGAAGGACATTTTGAATTACAAATGGAAAAAGGATGCCAAGCTGGCGACAAAATGTCCACCGTCCACCAGAGAGATATGCATGCAGTGACGATCAATTCTATGCCTTTCATTTTCAGGGCCATTCGTTAAGTTTACTATGTATGTAATGTAGATAATATAGTAAATTATGAACAATACAAAATGCATATTTCAAAATTAAGCGTTTAGAAGGTGAGAAATAGCAATACTCTCAAAAACGTTTTTCTTTTCAAATGGCCTGGCCTAGTTGGAACCAACCAACAACCAAGCCGACCACAACAACAGGCAGTCGTACATTTCATTATATGGCACTGGTTCGTTGATTGCTTTGCTTTGCTATAACTTTAATACTAAAAAGCACAACATCTATTTTATTTAGGGGAGAGAAGTTCGCGTACATTTGGGAAAGCGATAATTTAGTAAAATTAGGCCATCATTTTTCACAAGGACAGTTTTCAAATTCCTGTTGTTAACAGTCCCATTATTGTTTTAAAAGGAGAAAAAAGAAAAATCTACCTTAATTTTTATAATTGCCTTTCCCATTCGCACTGCTTATTTCTTAATATGCGTGCTTCAGTGGAGAAAAGTGGAAAATTTCAATTTATCTCTTTTTCTGCCTTTCTCATTTACCCAATTCATTTTTATAATACCTTTTTAATGAAATTCATAACTTGTTCGGTTTTTCTCTAATAGCTGGTTGAATGCACAAAACTTTTTTTTTGGTTATGATGTTATGAAATTGGTTCAAGCCAGACAAGAAAAACCTATGATTACAAAACCTAAATATATATAAAAAGCTACCTATCAAATAGAAAGAACAAAACAGGTTTTAGTTTTCACTCGGTTACGGGGAACCCCCTTTTTCATATGTTTTGGGAAAGAAGGGAGAAAGTCGTGAGACTCTTTCTGGTAACAAGCGACTTTATTCTAGCATGCAATCTACAGAAAAAAAATTGGACCTTACTTTTACCATCATAACTGAGCCAAGGCATAGACAAAAAATATGACAAATATAAAAGTCGAAGAGGCACACACAGATGCTTCTAATATTGAAATTTGCATGTTAATATCTCGGTAATAAGTAGTTTTACTACCACAACCGACGAGCAACACGCAAAACAAAAAAATGATACTTTTCCTTTCTTGTTGTTTTCAACACTGTATTACTTTTTTCTCCTACTTTATTCTTCTCATTGCACCTTCCCAGCCTTCCTTTTTTCCAACTTGGAAATAAGTACGAGAAACGAGATAATATTTTATGCATTCTTTTTTTTTACTATTTTCACAACGCGTTTCTTTTTTTAAACTTGTCGTAAAAAAGAGAAAAAATGAGAGAAAGGGAAAAAGGAATTTCTTTTGAATTGAGAAAAATATCCTCAGAACTCAGCCGTGGTGGTGGTATACGGAGAAAGGGAAAAGGCAAAGCGTGGTGGCCTGTTGTCTTTACTGTTTTTTCAGTACAGTAAAAAACGTAACGTTTAAAATACAATACGATACTCTGGTACGTTTAACAATGCATATTTATGCTTATAATAAAAAGTATTTGTACAAGTTAGTTGGCTCGTTCTCTATGTATACGAAATAGGCACCAAGAAAAAGAAAAATAAAAGCTGAAGAAATCAGTGGAAAAAAAGACAGAAAGTAGTTGTGCGGTTGCCGGATTTTTTTAGGTTAGGCACAGGGGAGACAGGCAGGAGTCGTGGTGAAAATGTCTTTTTTACTGGAAAATTTATGTCTTTCGTAGTTGTTTCTTAATGAATAAAGACTTTTTTGTTGGTTGGCTGGTGTGTGTCTCTTTGGTGGTGGCATGGCATGCTCTCTGTCTCTGTGTACTATACAGGGTTGGATTGTGCATGTTTTTTGTACTCGTTCGTGCGGTAATATGTGTATGAATGAACTATAAATGTGTAATATTTTTGTGGCCTTATGCAGCCTTTGTTTAGTTAAGTTCAGCCTTAGTTTATGGCAAAAGATAAGAAACAATTTTTTATGAAGATAGAAAGGCATGTGGGATCGGTTTTTTTTGGAAACCAAAAGTCTTCATCAAGAGTTTATGCGTACTTACATGACTGCGACTTTGTGTATATCTTTATCATACATTAATTTTTTGTGCTCTTTCGTCATCATTCAGCCATAAAAGATCATCTCTGTTTTTTCTCATTGGAAGGCACATACATACATGGCTAGTGTGCTAGTGTAACAAGTAACGTAAGACTTGTTAAAGACGCTATATATATTTTTTCTTTTGTTTGGTTACTATCTGTTCGTATCTTTTATTCCGTCACAATAAACTTTAATTTTATGCGACTTGCACCGTATGTGTGCATCCGTTGTAATCTGACAATCATTGCATGAAAAATATACTGCTTCTTTAAAACATTTTTATGACTGACTTGACTTTGCTTTGCTTTTATAATAATAAAGTCAGAAACATCATCATGTGATATAAATATAAGCTAAAAAAAATAACATATGCTCATTTTATTGGCACACCAATGAATGAACCACCACCGTCACCCACTACCAAGATTTAGCTTTATGTCTCAACTTATTTCATACTTTTTGACACCATTTCCTTATTCAGATTCATTTTCTTTCCCACTATTTTTGGAGCCGAATTAAATGCTCCTTTGTATACTCTACTTCTTTTACCAGCTTAGAAAAAAAACAAGTGTTCAGTGGTAATAGCAGCAGGATAAAGTGCACATACATGCCTGCCTGAACCAGTCCTCCATAAATTTGAGCTTCCTAATTCCATTTATTTCCTCTCCTGAATGTGAGTTTAAAGACCTTAAATAATAATATGCTTTTGTGTATACCTCTATGTAAAGCTGTATTAACAGAAAATATATATGCATATAAAAGTGAATAAGACGAAAATCATGGTGGTGGTGGTGCGGTTGCAGTGACTGGAGCCAAGAAATTGGTCCATAAAATAGAAAACTGAATTCTCACACGGCATGGTTGAATTTCATGCAAAGAAGTGCAAGCTTCTTTTTACATCAGCATCCGATTTTGTCTTCAGAGAGTATATTGTCGCATTTGTACATTTCTCCAAAATAAAAAACAGGGACTTGTATTCCGTATTTTTCTTTTTGTTCCACAGTTGCATGTTTTTACTTTTTACCAGGTTGTTTATGTAGGTATGTAAGAAAAAAGTGGTGGTAATATGGAATCTGTTTTGATGCTGGAGAGAGGGAGGAAACGAAGAAGGGAACAAGATGCCAAGCCAAAACCAAAATGGAAGCAGAAGAAAAGAGGATTGAAGAGATTTCTAACAAAGAGACTGCCAGACTTCTCCGTTGTACCGATTTCTTATATTTCAAGTGAAGGCTTTACGAAATAATATGTACTCCTTCCAATTGGGATACCTTGTATAAATATAAATTCATATATACACAAATGCATGTATGAGTATAATAAATGGAGATCTAGAGCGAGGGAGTAAGTGCCAGGGAGCGACCACGCCTATAAAGTGTGCTTAATGTGAAGTAACCAAATTATCATTTCATTGAAATGAATAAACCATAAAAGCTTAAGAATTCCTCCCCATCGCAAAAGACGACGAGGAGATGAGAGAAGAGCAGCAGAAGTGGTGCTGGTGCAGTAGCATCATCATCAACAGAAAATCAGTTATGGAGACAGAATAGAAGGAGGAAGACGGTTTAACTGCCTTAGCAGGCAGTCACACCAAATTCCAGTTCTTCTTATTTCTCCAAAAACACGTAAAATGTTCAGCTGGTTGGCTGTTGCTGGAATGCTGGTACATTGCATTTCGTATTCATTTCCCCCATCATCATCCCCCTCGTTTATCTATATCGTGGCATGTATTCCTGCATGCAGCCATCTTCTCATTATCATAATAGTAATGACTCCTTACTAATATCAGAACAACAGTTTATTTAGCAGGAAATTGCATTTATCAACCTAAAAAAAGATGTCATGTGACAAATTCTGGCTAATATGAGATGATATATAAAAATGACTGAACGTGGGATGTCGTAAAATAATCATTTTGAAAATGATTGCACGCGTGATAATGAGAAGAACAAAATGATGACATCATTTTTGATGCATAAAAGGAAGAAATGTAGCTTAGAGCAGGTGACAAGTCGACTATTAATGAGGATCTTTAGATGAGGTACACAAACATACATACATTACTGTGATGTACATTACATAGTAAGGAAAATAAGTAATCTTAACCCGTGTTATTACATCTAATTTGACAGATAAGAAGTTAAGCTTGCTAGTATTGCAATGCATATTAATACTTTATAATAAGCAAAAAAATCCGAAAACACAAAATAAATATAATTTCTAATAGCTCGATTGTCCCCACAAATAGATTTACCGTTCGTACTGTTTGATTTGCATGGTAAAAACTGTCGCTTCCATTTCCGTGCGATATGATCAATATCAAAATTCCGTCCGAGCTAAAGAATGTCTCTGTGTAAGACATTATGTGACCATCAGAACAAAGAATGATTTTGATATACAAGGCAAACTCTTTCACTTCTCCTTGTTCCAAACTGAATTCCCAATTTTACTCTAAATAGTTTCCCAAATCCCACCACTACCAAGCCATGTGCTTGTCCTCTTGCCAAAAATATTGTTCTTTGCATAATATACATAAAGTAAAAGTTTTGCATCTTTTATGACTTTCTTCTCTTCTGCTCTTTGTTAGGCACATTCGCTCAAAAGAATAGGACATGCTATAGAATAATGTGCTAAGTTAAAGAAATGTAATATCTACACTTTGCATTGTGTCCCTATTAAGCTTATAAAATGACACCCCAATATGGCATGTGCTCTAAAGAGTTTCCAGTGTTTGGGGGATCCAACACTATCAACTATACGAATGTAAAAAGACTTTGTGTTTGTGTTATATAACGACTATTTCACAATTTTTGGTCGTAACAGTAAAAAGGGACAACGACATTTTTCTTCAAGTTTGTTAGGGATGATAGGACAGTAATGTTTTTACATCCATACCACAGCCATGCCTGCCTTCAGAATAAGATCAGCATCAGAAACCGATGATGTTGGGCAGGAGGAGACAATACATATAGTTTTAAAGTTGGAGCAATAATGTCTATTTCCATTTTGGCGATGATGCAGAGAATTCTATATGAGTGATTCCAAACGAGTGAGTTTTTGTATTTTATGGGATTGATATATGCACGTGCATACTATATTATTATTTATTATCTATATAAATAGTTATATTACGATTGTTCAGGTGGGAACCTGAACTGTTATAGTATTTCATGTCCTATTTTGAAAACGTAGAAATGTTCCACTTTTTAAAT
>JAQFZG010004830.1:0-11175 GCA_034695465.1 Entomobrya nicoleti
TTATGTATACTGACACGTTGTTACACATGTTAGTAGTTATATTTTGCTGCTAATAAAAGTCCTAAACTAAAAAAAAACTAAAAAATACTATTTTCGGCAGCAACAGATTTTTCCAAGTCCGTGCAAAAAGTTTTTACGACAAATCCTTTTATTCAGAAAGTACTATGTTTTGCAACCTGATGAGTGGGACATCCTTCGCCATACTCACAGCAAAGGCATTTACTTTCTCGGCAACCGTGAATACATAACTCATAAGTGTCCACTCCAAAATAACTCAGACAAGGATTCGAAGAATATGCGACTTGAGGAACAAACTTGCACAAGGTCAGATCCGGCCATACAACCTGTCAGAAAAACCAACATAAAGTTTATTTTTAACACATAACATAACATAAATAATAATTTATAAATAAATACTTAAAGCTTACCCATATAGCCATCATAAAATATACACAAGTCAAAATCATACAAAGCTTCGAAATAGCTGGTACTTCATATGGACTCCCCAGTAAAGTCCTTAACGAATGCTTTTCAGCTGGATATCTCATGCATAGATTTTAGTTTTGCAATGTTAGTAAAATCACATTGGCAAGATGCAAGCAAACTAGCTTTAGACTTTCGTTGAATTGCAAACTTCCACTCAATATGATATGATTAGGCTTTAATGGCTTAACGCCAGAAAAACTCGAATAGCACTGTAGCAACCAAAGTATGTCATCACAGTACTTTAATTGATGATATCTATAAAATGTGGGAATTGAATAACCAACATAATAATAAATGTGCTTGATGACAAGTGCTAACTGAATTTTTAGGGGATTAAATTGTCTTATATTTTAGAGAGTTTGGAGAAAATACTTTGATGCACTCGACATCGTCATATTTTAACCTCTACCTTAACCCTTACTCCCAGGTAACTTGCATAGTTAACGCAGCCAACTATAAAATTGGTTAAAAGGGGCTTTAATTTAATTTAACTTTTAAATTGATATAACGGCAACTTGTAAAATTTATAAATTCGGAACGTAAAGAAATGTCCATCAAATTTCGCGATTGTTCGCTTTCTGAATAACTGCGAGGTCGTCTCCAGTGGCGACTTACAATATCTGAGTATGAACAGTCAGTAGAATTTTATGTATAACCGACGATACCAGTAATTAAATAAACATGACCTTACAAGTGTTTATTTAATAAGCTGTTATGTTTGATTGCGTGGCGCTGATTGTCAAACAGCCTTGACATAAATCGACCAGTCTATATTAGCTTACACTATTTTCGTATATATGAATTAAGTTATTATGTTAAAAATTGAAAGCATAATCATATGATATCAACCATGCATAAAATTTAGTGGCCGTTTGGTATGATGTGATAAATATATAACGTAGAAAGCGAAAGCATTTTGTTAGGTATAGTGTATAGGTAACTTTAGAATCAAGAGTGAACTGTTTTATCAATTTTAATTTCACAAATTCTATAATGACTATGCCTTATGATAATGAAGACAAACTTAAATGTGAGCTCATACATGCAAACATTAGTGTAAAAATAGAGGAGATAATTGGCTTATAGATTGTGTGAATTTTACCAAGGATTAGATAACACAAATCTAAATAAGATTTTTTAAATTCGTACGGTCATGAATTCGTTTGTCTTACTGTTTACCAGTAAGTTTTTATTGTACCAAAGTTGAAGTAACTAATGTCACAAAAAGTTGGACTATTTATTCAGAGAGAAGTCATTAATCATGGTTATGTATCAAAACCCAAGCTACTTTAGCTAACCATGAAAATATACTGAACGCTTTCAATGGCAGTCGTTAATTACGATAATTATCACATAATTTCTACTAGAAGAATTTATTTACATTAAACAAACAGAATTACTCTTTACGCTTTAATATTATCACATTTCTGCTATATATCTTTAATAAAAAAATCAGCATGTTTTAATTTGCAATTAAAACACAATGAAGAGTCGATTGTGCATAAAACAACTAAAATACTACCACAAAACTAACACAATCAAGAATTTAATGCACTCTTTACACCAAATTCCATTTTATTTTTATTCCAGAGGTCTAAATTTTGCCTAAATCTTGCCTACTGCCTATTTCAGTAAGCTAGACTTATGCTGCATTTAAACTTTGCGAAACGAAACGATAACGTGGCGTGCTCATGCTTTAACCTATTTTGTACTTACTGACGAGATATATGACGTCAGCTGATCGTTACGTTACGCAAAATATTTTGCGTTATGACGACGATGAAGTATATATGCTAACTTGCTCACCACAACACAATTATCATTCAACTAAATTATTATGATAACCATCTTGACACTTATCATACAATCAATCAATCCGTCTCTCATAAATTAACAAACTGGAATTCTAATCTATTTTTATTTTGCACAAACTAATTAACCTTTCCTAACTATTAATTAATTATTTTTAATTGTTGCATAATTAATTTACTTGTCTACACTTTTAAATCACTTCAAATTTACAAGGACACAATTTACTGACCACCAAAGTCATAATTATAAGCATCTCATCTGTTGCAAGATACCTTGACTGGAATCGCCATGAGCAAAAAGTAGAGCAGTGTTATACTTCCTGCGTTACGTGAAATATGACGAAAGCGTTTCGTTTCGCGAAGTATATATGCAAGATCGTTTCGTGAAAGTGACGACACGTTACGACTGATCATGAGCACGTTAAGTATATATGGTTGCCTCCGTCGTCATTTCGTTATGCTCCATCGTTTTCGCAAAGCATAAATCCAGCATTACAGCTTCAAAAGGCGACAAACTAATTTCCAGTACAGATTTAGTTTCAATTGAAAAGAATTTTTCGACAAAGCATACCTTGCAACATTTCAATTTAAACATCGAAACAAAGAATTTCAACTGTTAATATTTTAATCTTGGAAATTTTTCGTTCACATTCCCTGCATCATATTATTAGAAATAAGACAAATGGATTAAGAAGCCCTGCATTTCGCACTCGAAAGTAAGTGAAAAAATTAAACGTCTTGGTTACATAGATTACTAGACACATCTATAAGCTTTTCGTACAAACTAAATAGTAATAACAAATATTGGGTCATAAGGACTGATGACCATTTAGCCTAAAAATATGACAATACAGAAAATTTGGATCGCTTTCAAGTGCTGGAACATTTTATAAGGAGGTTTAGAGTCAAAACAACAATGTCAAACTTCGAAAAAATAAACTAACCCTGTGTTTGTTTTTTAAATACACGTAATGTTTGCGAATAAATTATTTTCAGATAAATGTTATACAGAAAAGTTCAAAACAAAAAAATCCCAAAACTAATTAACTTAAGAGCTATTCCAGGGTATTATTATGCCTACTTACGAATGACCTACTTTGCTTCAAAACGTAAACAAAATTTCACAAAACGCATAACAACATACGTACACTTGAATTATATGTAAAATAGTGGCTTTAGTAAAAGACGACGAAAAAAAAGCAGAAAGCATTTGCCCATTACCCCAACTACTTGAATAAAGTCTCCCAATTGCAACAATGCATCAATCGAGTATTTTGATCAGCACTCTAGTTTGCTTGGGAACAAGCTCGTTACACATCGAATTCTGCGAAAAGTACGATCGATCCCAGATAGAAAACACTGACCAAATAGTTTTCTATTTTCACGAAGATTGGTGATCATTTCTTTGAAAAATGAGAGTATGCAGCAAATTTCGATAGGTTGGATTTGGCGTAAAAACAAGTTTGTTATTGTTCGAAGAAATAGACCAATGTCGTGTTTGTTTGTCAAAATACATGTAATGTTCCCGACTAAAATATTTTAGGCTAGATATTATACATACATGATAAATTCAAAACAAACCAATCTAAAAAATAATTACCTTAAGAGCTAGTCCAATATATAATACGACATGACATACTTCGCTGCTACTGGTAAACAAAATTTCCCAAACCTAAAAGAAACCGAGGTACACTCAAAATTTGTACGATATTGTAGTCCAACAAAACCATAAGAATAAAAAATTAGGAAAACTTAACAGGACACAATTGCGTATTACCCAAACGCCAACTACTTGAACCAAATTTAAAATTCTCACAATGCATCAATCGGGAATTTTGATCAGCGCACTAGTTTGGCTGGGAATAACCGCGACACTTTTTGAATCCTACGAAGAGAGCTATCGATCTCAGATAGAAAACACAGACCAAATAGTTTTCTATTTCCACGGAGATATTTATTTTAATTTACTCTCAAGTGCTCAACTCTCCGTTCAGCAAATTACTTTGTCAGTCAACTTCACAACTGCCGTTCCAAATTCGTCCCTTCGGTACTTTAATCCCAGCAATGTCATCATATCACATTTTGGTAACTTTTTCTTGGATAAAACAAATGTAGGATATAGTTCTATAGAAAAATGGCTTTGGACAACTAATACTTTGGCAATATTTTTTGACACCGAGAATAATTACAACAAGCTTGTTTTGGATTGCAAAGAAACCAAACAAATAGTTGAATCTTGTGAAATCTTTAAGCTGGTAGTTCAAACACCATCTTTAAAATTTGTTTCCAGTCTCTCAAACAAGGAAATAACTCTACTTTGTAATGATTACTGCTTAAACACAACACAAGTTTTTGTTCAACTGAGGTTTAGCAGAAATAGCATACTTGATACTCACAAACAATACTTTGTAAACGGCAATAATAAACAAGTGGCTGCTTATATATCCTACGAATACTATAATTTTTTCGAAGATAGTAAAACTAAATTATATTTTTGTGATGTCATTCTTAAAACACGGATTTACAAGTTAAAGCATTCGGTTGCTTATTGCTATGCACACCTGATGGTGGCTGTGGAGTTGTCAAAAAGGCATAATATTACATATACTACATGGAGTTCTGAACACAAATTTAACTTTCTTGACGAGGATGAAACTCACTATTTAAATAATATGTGGTATGAAGGCGTTTATATTCAATATTTCACTGGTCAGTCATACCACTACTGTGTGGACTCCAAGCTGCTAAGGAACAAAACATCCGAATTAGGATACGATACGTTTATTAAACCAATGCCCATACTTTCATGGATTCTACTGGCAATAAATTGGTTAACAATAGCCATAATTTACACTTCAGTACCGAAAGTTTTGGGAACTTTAAACTTAATTAAACAATTTACATTTGAATTAGTGAATATGTTTGATTTGATTTGTTGCACCGGAATAAAATTTCGACAGAATTTGAGGCCACTGTTAATTATTAGTTTTGGTTGCTTTTTATTCTGGTCGATCTATCAAAATAATATTATCGGACTCACAATAATAGTTGCAGATAAGTTCAAGCCGTTTACAACTACGGACGAATTTTTAAATGCTGGATATCGGTTTGCTGTAAAATGGGGGGATCACTGCAAAGGAACTAATGAGATAGACGCAAAGAAATATTTTTGTGTTTATGGGAAAAACTTAACTGATTACGACTGGTTTATCCAGAAACTTGGATGGCGACAAAAAACACGATGGAACCTTTGGAACAAGTATAAGTATAATGTAATGTACAAGAAAGCCTATGGTCCTTCGTTAGGGTGCCACTATTTAAAAGATGAAGTTGATGTACAACCTTATTTTAGAACTATTTATACTAATAATAGACATTGGATGATACAAACTTTGACACACATGTATGAAGGGGGGTTTATACCGAAATGGGATGATTGGGGAACGAATGCGGAACAAAATCAAAGGAAAGCCATCTATGTAGAGCCTGACAAAATTCCAGATTCTATTAAGCTAAAAGAGCTTTTATCAGTTGTGTTTGTGTGTTTATTGGTGCATTTTGTAGCATGCTTAATACTTGTGGTTGAATTTCTTACATGGTTTGTAATATTGGATAAGCAGACTCGTGTTCTTTTAATTATAGGACTAAAGGTTCGTGCACGAAAACTTGTAAATAGTTTAGTTAGTAGTTTAGTATAACCCGCATTAAGTACCAAATGTGTGATGTCAGCAAATCTACCTTGTCCAATATTTAACCAGCATACATTGCATGTTTTAAGATAAAATATTCACAGTGACAATCTTACACAAAGTTGTTGATTTAGCCCAGTTCATGCTTTTTAATGCATCAGAATTTATAATCAAATTAGCGTCTTGTTTTAAATTAATACTCTTTTATTACTAGTTAGCTCTATTGCATCTCATGTAATAAACAAGGAGAATGTAAAATTCTAATATCCAACTGCAGATTGCGGCAAAAAATGGGATGTAAGGAACGTATATGTAAACTTAAGTACGCTTTTGAACGTTCATGTATCTAGGTATGTCAGAATCGAAATTAAAAAAATAGCCATTCAAAATACATGTGACGCTGTGTCCCCCATATCTCGAGTCAGGGGCAATATTTAGGTCTGAAATACATTCCATTGTGATCAGCTGTTGATTCTGTATGGTATTCGACGAAAAAATTAAATTTAAAATGCATCTGAAAAATTCGAAAAACTTTAAAAGTAAATAACTAAAAATCTACAAAACCAATTTTTCAAACCTTTATATCTGGAAATCAGGCTTTCCATTTTGGTTATTAATGAAACTTATTATGTCATTGTGTGCTTAAATTTAAGTAAAATAAATAACGTAAATTGTTTATTTATGCGTTTCTATGTAGACACGCCACAGCAAAATTTTAAATATTTATATGAGCACCAATTATGTCATTGCATGTATTTCTGGTCAAAATTATACTTATAAAGACTACATCATAATTATATAATCATTATCCATACAAAAAATCAATCATAGTTTGTTTTATATGTTTGAAAGAATTCCATACCTATATAAAGCATTGGAAAAGTTATGTTTCTAAGGTACGTTTCAATAAATACGTGTTATTAAAATTGAAATGTTTTGATATATTCGGATAAATCTTGCATTTAGTAGTTTTCCACTCAGGTTATAGCCACTCAAGTTTCATGAAATGATATTTCTTGCATTTCGCTAACCACATCACACATATTTCCTACAGTATAGAGTGAATTGGGTAAATTCGAGTTTTCACAAAGTTTAAAAAAATTATTAGTAGTCGTTAATTTGATCATATATTCATGGAATAAATTTATATATTTGTCCTCAGCTCGTTTAGAGAAAGTTAACATCGTTTGAATGCCATACTATGTACATATGATCAAGTATGCTTTACATACAATCCGCCTATTCTTGTAAATCGGTGAAATCAACTCGTAAGAACACTGCACTATTTTGTTCCATGGTAACGACAAGCAAACATTTTCTCTAGATAGTCAAAAACAATTAATTTTCAAGCAATTGCGACGATCGAGATATTTTTAAATAGTCTTTTGCCGAAACTATTTTTCAGCATGGTAAATGAGTTTTCTAATTAAAACACCAGTTGGATAAAAACTGCTCAATCGATTTTTGAACAGAGAACCGAATTTATTTCTCACGTAGCCACATAATAAGATTCAAATACATATAAATCCGAACATCTTAAAACCTGTAACCAAGAGCTTTTGTCTGCTGCTGTTTGTTAAGAATCCAAAATAATTTTTCCGAGTAAAAGTTTTTCTAACATTTCCGTAATATGGACTAGTAAAAGCCAACGATAAATAAACGTTTGACAAGCTAGCAAAAAGCATTCGCCTATTACCCCAAAAACTTGAACAAATTTTAAAAGCAATACTATGCATCAATCAGGTATATTCATCAGCACACTGGTTTGTTTGGGAACAAGCGCCTTGCGCATCGAAACCTACGAAGATAAGTTTCGATCACAGATACAAAACACAGACCAAATAGTTTTCTATTTCCACGGAGATATTTACTTTAATTTACTTTCAAATGCTCAAGTCCTTGTTCAACAAATTACCTTGTCGGTCAACCTTGCCACTGCAATTCCAAATTCGTTCCTTCGATACTTTTATCCCAGCAATGTTATCATATCACATTTTGGAAACTTTTTCTTGGATCAAACAAATCCAGGACATAGTTCTATAGAAAAACTGCTTTGGACAACTGAAACTTTGGCAATATTTTTTGACACCGAAAACAACCACAGAAAACTTGAATTAGATTGCAATGAAACCAACAAGAAGGCGGCGTTTTGTGAACTCTATGAGGTTGTAGTTCAAACACCATCCTTAAAATTTGTTTCAAGTCTCTCAAACGAAAACATCTCAGAAATGACTATACTTTGTAATGAATACTGCCTAAACAAAATACAAGTGTTAGTTCAACTGAGGTTTAGCATAAAGAATATACTTAATCTTCACAAACAATACTTTGCAAACGCCAATAACAAACAAGTATCTGCTGCAGTACGTTTCGAACACTATAATTTCTTCGAAGAAAGTAAAACGAAATCATTTAATTGTGATGTCACTCTTAGAACACGGATTTACAAGCTAAATTATTGCTATGCACACTTGATGGTGGCTGTGGAACTGTCAAAAATGCATAATATTACCTACATTTAATGGAGTTCAGAACATAAATTTCATTTTCTCGACGATGATGAAAGCGAAGACTTAGATACTCTGTGGTACGAAGGCCTTTATCTTCAATATTTCACTGGGAAGTCATACCACTATTGTGTGGATTCCAAGCTGCTAAGGAACAAAACATCCGAATTAGGCTACGATACGTTTATCAAACCCATGCCTGTAATTTCATGGATTCTACTGGTAATAAATTGGTTTATATTGGCCATAATTTACACTTCAATACCGAAAGTCGTCGTAACTTTAAACTTAGTTAAACAATTTGCTTTTGAATTAGTGAATATGTTTCATTTGATTTGTTGCACTGGAGCAAAATATCGAAAAAATGTTGCACTGTTAGTTATTAGTTTTGGATGTTTTTTATTCTGGTCGATCTATCAAAATAATATAATTGGACTAACAATTATAGTTGAAGATAAGTTTAAGCCGTTTTCAACAACCAACGAATACTTGAATGCTGGATACCTGTTCGCTGAAGGGTGGGGAGAACGATGCAAAGGACCTAATGATGTGGACGCAAATAAATATTTTTGTGTGCAGGGGAAAAGCTTAACTGATTACGACTACGTTGTCCAGAAAATTGGATGGAAAGAAAAAACACGATGGGACCTTTATTACAAGTATAAGTTTAATGTGAATTACAAGAAAGCCTATGGTCCTTCGTTGGGATGCCACTATTTAAAAGATGAAGTTGACGTACAACCTTATTTTAGAATTATTTATACTAATAATAGACATTGGATGACACAAACTTTGACCAATATAGATAAAGGAGGATTTCTATCGAAATGGAACGATTGGGCAAAGCACGCAGAACAAAATCAAGGAAAAGACAATTATGTAGAGCCTGACAAAATTCCAGATGCTATTAAGCTTAAAGAACTTTTATCTGTGGTGTTAGTGTGTTTGTTTGTGCATTTTATAGCAAGTTTAATACTTGTAGTTGAATTTCTTACATGGTTTGTAAAATTGAATAAACGGGCCCGTATTCTAATAATTATACGTATACGCAGACTTGTAGATTTGTTTTTTATCCTTGTTGAAAGAACGGCTTATATAATTTGAAAATACAGAGTGCAAAATATGTCTTGATTTTAACTTTCCTAACTAATTAAATATGCAATGTCAGCCAATCAACCATATTTTAAAAATAAAAACTAGTAAAAGTTGTATAAATTTGAGATATATAATACAAATGGGAAGTTTAATTCAAAGTGGACGCCAGTACATGGTTTTAAGCGTGTTAGAAATTACACCTAAATTAGTGTTGAATTTTAATTTGGTACACCATTCCTTTACGTATTATAATTTGGATAAAGTTCCATTTGGCTACTCTAAAATAAATTTGAAGTTTAAAACAAATACTAACTATTGTAAAAAATCTATTCTTTGTCTTGTTTTTCATTTAAAAGCATTTTGAATTGAGGCAATTTGAAAACATGTCTGAAGGGTTTTATCTTTAGACATTATTAGCATCAACACATATAATATAATGTACAACTAGTCATTACATGTTTTTAAATCTCTTTCCACACATCAAATGACATCTTCGTAAAGCCTGACAAAATTCCAGATTCAATTATGCTTAAAGAGCTTTTATTAGTTGTGTATGTGTGCTTATTTGTGCATTTTGTAGGAAGCTTAATATTTGTAATTGGATTTCTTGCATGGTTTGTAATATTGGATAAACAGGCGCGTGTTCTTTTAATTATACAACTAAAGTTTCGTACACAAAAACTTGTAGATTTTCGTTTTACCTCGTTAATAGAATGTTTTAACACCCAGTTAATAATAGAAACACAAGTGAATCCTCAGTATAACCAGCATTATTGACTTATATATAATGTTAACAAACCAAAACTATTTAAATAAAACCAGCAAACATGGTATGTTTAAGGATAAGTTATTTACAGGGACAAAATTATACTCGCTGGCTTAAAATCTTGTTTTCAAGTTGTTAGTTGTATTGTATGTGATTTATTTTTCTGGCTTGAAGAAAACTAAACTCATCAAATTGGCGTTTTGTTTTTTACATCAATACTGCTTTATTACCTGTTACGAGCCAACTATTGCTTTTCATCTAAAAAGTAATTGGAATAAAACTCCATTAGGCTACTGTTAAATAACTTGTATTTATAAATGACGAATTTTTAGTTTAAAGCTTAAGTATTTTCTACTCATTCTTTTGTTTTTTAACTAATAACTTATTAAATTTAGCTTATTTGAAAACATGTTTGCACGGTTAATGGACTTAAATCTTGATAACCATCAACTTATAAATTCACATACCCATTATATGTTTACATGTATATGATGCCACTTTTGAAAAAATATACACGAGTTAAGTCAAGATACTTGTGAATTTTATATTTGTTATGTGTCACAATATGTATATAAGACACAATGATTAAGCAAAACTAACTTATAATTCAGACAAATGTTAAATCATACCGTATCCAAGTCTAAAGCATATTTAGTAGCAGATCGTCTTGTTGCGTTATCCACTTTATGACATCATGATCATCACGTGATCATCTTTGTATTTAATACTTAATCATGTCATTAATATGTAAACATCTTTGTACTTAATCTTAGATTGTTGTTGTCTAAATTACTGACCCATCGTGTCAGGTTGTACCAAAT
>JAQFZG010004831.1:0-11174 GCA_034695465.1 Entomobrya nicoleti
AAAATAATACGTAAAGCGCAATGTAAGTATACCAATTTGGGCTACTTTTAGGGTTCAAACGGCACTGTTCCATTTTTTGTTTGGTTGAAGACGTAGTTGGATTCAAAGAAAATAAACTAGATGTCCTATGGGATCGTGTAGAATTTATAAACTGCACACAAACACATCAATTCTTCAACTGTGCATTATTCCATCTCATGGGCTTTCATTTCAATCCATAAGCTTTTTCATTATATTTGATGACGTTCCATGTCTTTGAAGAGAGGCTTCCATTTCATTCCATAAAGGAATATTTTATTCTACCAGCTTCCATTTTATTTGAGTACAGTCCATGAATTTCTGCTTAATTGCATACAAAACACATTGGTTAATTGTTTTGGGTTATCAGATAGTGTGGACAAATGTCCATTTTCAAAGTAAACTCATTCAAGGAAATGTTAAGACGAAATATATGAACAAAAATTGAGGATATTATGACCAGCAATTCACTAAAAAGAATTTTATCATTAAGCTTTAAAATAATTTTTATCATATGATTAACTGGATGAGCATCGAAACTGTTCATAGAAGTAAAAGGTTTTGTGCATTTTGGTAAAAAAAATAGATTTTAATGCAAATAAGTTCAACTGATATTGTATGCTTCATTTAAATAACTGCATGGTTTTTACTTTAAGTCGCTAACACAAGGTATTTGATTTTCACAAAGTATGTCTTTAATTCTAAAAATTATTAACAATGGATAATTAATATACAAATATAGAGGTAAACTTGTAAGAAAACATACAGATCAGCCCATTTTGTTTAGCGTTTTATTAGTTCAGATATTTTATAAGAAAGCTGGGATCTTTCGTTTGTATGCTGCATAATTTTAAATTTTGATTTTAAATTGAGGTGGACATGAACTCAACGTTCAACAATCTGACGTGAGTTTTATATGACCGTTCTCAAAAAATGTAATGAATAACGTATTTTTGAATTCAAATATTACACAAAGCTCGAACATTTTCCCACTTTTTCTTCTTAAATTGTTCCAAAAAAGCAGATACTCTATTATTACTTGGGTTAGATGATGGAATCTTAGACTTAGACAAAAGCATCTGCTTCTGATAACTAAATACACATTTAATGAAATGGTTCAATTTGAATTCTGGCCAGGAAACATCTATAAATTCCAGACATGCGTTGTCGTTTGTGGTCCACAGCAAAAAATCCGAAAGCCTCGTGTCACCTGAAGTCCTTATAAGAAGATCAACTGGGTTGGTACCTTTAAGAGTAAGAATGCTTTGAACCAATGTCTCGTTTACATCCTCAGGCAAAATTAATTTATCTTCTAATGCTCGCACGATAGTTTGTGCGCTGGCAACAATTTCTTGTCTGCCTACAAAAAAATTAAATAAATTAAGAACTCATTATGCTCAAAAATTTCATTTGGTTAAACTCTATAGTAACTTGTTTTACCAGAATATCCCATTGCCATGTTAAGCTTAAACTTATCATTTTGCTTAGTTTTTATCATAAGTCGAGCCAATGCTTTTGTAAGACCGGGATACGGAAGATCTTCCCAGTTTCCAATAGCTTCAATACTAATTCCAAGTTCATTTAGTAAATCTCTGTCAAAAAATTATTTCAAATGATCAAAGTAATTATTAAACTATTTTTTTGCAGAATACATTGTTCCTAAATGTTTATTGATTTTAAAATAATTATTCTCACATTTCTCTTTCAAGTCGTAATAACCCAGTATGTATAACATTCAATATACTTTCTACTTCCATGACCTTCCGTTTCTTGTTCTCTTGGCTAAATAAGTAGACAGTTATTTCACTAGTTCCACAATCATAGAGCATATGTACGGCCTGAAGGAAAACTGTATAGCCCATTTCGTATCCTGTTTTTAAGCAACCAGACAAGAAACGTTTGGCAAAACGACGATTTCTAACAAAAACCAATTTATAGTAAATATTAAATTGTAAACCTGGTGTAGCTTTAGTTCGATCAACATACCCGTCCATAATGATCGCACAGTGTTTAGGAATCGGGCCTTGTTTAACGATGTTAAAAAGAAACCTTTCAACAAATGTCGAAGAATAGGTTTGTCTGAGAGAAAATGAAAAGGACATATTTGATAATATTATTTGCATAAAAACTGCACGCAAAATTCGGATGTTTAATCTTTTCGTACCAAAAGCAAACTGAGCTCCTGGACAAGAAATGTGGAGAATTATATCTTAAAATTGACTTGTTAAAAAAATCACGTTTTACTTTAAGGTAGCAGCTGTCACCTAAGAATGGTGAGTCTTTTTTGGCATGAGGCACATACTATAAAGATAAAAAAATATTTGCTATAGAACACATGGTATCATTTCATCGTCAGTACAAACTTCACATTTCCCACGGTCTGTATAATCTTATCGTATAAAATGGTTTTCAGAAAAGAGCCATTTTGTTTACAAATAGAGGCTTATAAGACTACATATTATACTCAGCCATGTGGATTTTTATTATTTTTACTTTTACCTTCGTACACTTTAGACGTTTAAGTAAACCGACTTGTTGGTAGTTTCATACTAAAATCATGAAAACGTTCGGGCAAATTTTCTTTTGGGTTATTTTCCTTCTGTTGCATTCATACAGAGATTATTTAAATTATATCTTCACATATTTCCGAAAACTTTTGCGTTTTGGTAAATTTTGGCAAAGATCTAAATTTGATTTAAAAGATTTCGTCAATTTAAAACAAATTCCTGCTCACCTTGGAATATCTGTTGGTCTTGTGACGCCATTAAACGGTGTTGATAACCAAAACGGTAACATTTTCAAGCAACTAGAGAAAGTAGCAGAAATCATTTACTGGGCATCTCTTTTAAATATTAAATATTTATCAGTTTATGATTCGGAAGGTAATTGGCTTTAAATAAAATTATTGATAATGACTTGTGACTTTAGTTTAACCTTAAAATAATGGTTTTAATATTGACAGGAATTCTTAAATCACATTCGCAACTCCTCCGTCAACAAATGGCCACCAAATTTCAAACGTGTTCTTTGGAAAATGGAAATCATATAACTTGTGTAAAACATGGAGGTAAAATTCCGACCAATTCTACTGGCAAGTTTTTAAGTTGGTTTTCTAAAACATTTAATGAATTTGTGCAATATTTTTTGTACCTGTTAATTTATATCGTTTGTTTAGAAGACAAGCTATACGTCTTTATTCCTTGTCGTGAAGATGGTAAGATTGCTTTGTTACAAGCTATTCAAGAGAGCTACATCACCAAGCAACTAGAGACCCCTCCAGGAACACAAATAAATGAGCAGCTATTAGATCACTATTTAAATAAAATCATGTACTTAAAGTTTTGGGATGACATAAACAAATCAGATCAAATATTTAAACCGGACCCGGATTTGTTAATGATAATTGGAGATACCAAATCATTATTGGGTTTTTTACCTTGGCATATTCGCAATACAGAAATTCAGTAAGTATCACAAAATTAAATACATATCGCTTGTGTAACAACCCATTGTTTAAAAATGGATGATATATAACATTATAATCTCGCGTACATTAAATTTGATCTTTAGTTTTCTGCCAAGCATGTCGGATATAGAACATGCGGATTTTGCTGCTTCAATTAAGAAATTTGCTAACTGCGAACAACGTTTTGGTAAATAGGACGACTTAAAAACTAATATGAAAATTCCATGGTAAAATCAATATCACTATTTTGTCGGTAATTTATTCAAAAAATAAATGTTTGTGAACTTTGAATAACGATGTTTATTTCTTTGTTACATATCTTTTAATTACGATACTGATTTTAGAAATACCGCAGTATTAACTAATGTTTACAACATACAACTTTTGATACATCTGAGTAGAAATAAATGCAAATTTTGAGTTCGAAAATTAAATCGATTAAATTCCGTCATTATAAATAAAATGACGTCCATGATGCCCACTTAAACAATACGCATTTTTATTCATTTTGCATAATCCTCGTTGAACCACCTCTTTCAAAGTTAAATAGATTTTGAAGGATAGATATGTTATGAACATAGTGCTGTATTACATAACAGTTTTCCTCATTCAAAATCACCAGGAAAGTTCGAATCGTTTATTACCTGATTCTAATAAATGGTTATTATATTGAGTCTGCGACAGGAGCGTCGGCGACGAAGTCTACTACGACCAGAGATACTAAAAATGTATACCAGCGACGAGGTCGTCAGCGACCACTGCTACTTCTAAGCGACAATCTCTACGAAAAGCGACAAATGATACCAGTTTCGACTACTCTTACGACAAACTATACCAGCGACAAATGGTTCATGTGCCATACAAAATACGAAGCTGTTTATATCCATACAACATTACACACTTGTAATAGTTTACTATAGCGAAAAAATATTCTACACTTATCTCAATTCCAACCTAACCTAATGTAACCCAACACTTCTATCGATATAAACCAAACCTATCCTAATGTAACCCAACACTTATATCTATATCAAACTAACCAAACCTAACCCAAAAATATAACCCAACCTTTTCGTAGATATCAACCTAACCAAACCTAACCTAAAAATATAACCCAACCTTTTCATAGATATCAACCTAATCTAAAAATATAACTCAACCTTTCCGTAGATATCAACCTAACCAAACCTAACCTAAAAATATAACCCAGCCTTTGGGGCCATACGTATAGAACGTAACGCTAAAAACATTTTTATGATACCCCCTCCACCCGATGTCACGCTTTTTTACATTGCAGGATACCCCGGTATCACGCTTGAAACATGACCCCCCTCCCCCTCAAATAAAACCTATATGTATAGATATCAAAAAAAACCAAACGTAACCTAAAAGTATAACCCAACACTTCTATCGATATAAACTAACCATAACCCGACACTTCTGGAGAAATCAACCTAACCAAAACTAACAAATAGATTGTAATATTTAAATGGTGGTATCAGTTGTCGCACTAGTATCGTTGGTCGTCGTAGACCTGGTCGCTGACGCCTTTGTCGTAGCAAAGTGGTCGCGTAGCTTTTGTCGCAAGTATCTCTTGTCGTCCTCCCATTATATTGACGTATAAATTGAATAAGCCATGGGTAAGTTATGCATACCCAAACCTTTTTCCCTGTTACAACTATATCCACAGTGAAATACTTTTCCTTGGAATACATTCATTTATTAAGGTATAATTATTGGACATTTAAATTGAAACCATATTTGGTTTTACACTTGTTCTTACACAATAATATCATTGTTTGGGTACGAATAAAACCATGATATTTTTATATACTTTAAATGAGGGCTTACGAACAAATGTGTTGCTTCCCATTTTCCCACTACCTCACATCATGTCAGAAAAACAACACGTCAATAGTTCGGTCATTTATTTTTAATGAAAAATGTAGGCTGCCAAGATCAAATATGATACACGAAGAATAAAATCAAGGCATTTAGGGTTACATGAAGAAACAAAATCAGTTTGAGCCATTGAGTCGTTAAAAATAGAAGTATAAAAGACTCGAGGTGCCAGTACGTTATAAAATTCTAATCAGAACAAAAAAAAATCTCCAGAACAGAATTGAGAATAATAACAAACGAGTATTTTAGTAACTCAAAAGAGCAATCTAAATAATATATTTAAGAGAACTTGTGATCTTCGTTTTTTGTTAATTTTTAACAATGAACCAAGCGCCTCAAATTAAATTTCTTAAATGTACCATTTACATTGTCCGACAGTAAGTCTCCTGTAATATTTTACTTGTGTAATGATTAATGAGCGAGTATTATTGCTGTATTATTTGTTTTGGTTTTTAAGCGGTCAAAGTGAGGGAAATGTGGTCCAGATGATTTTACCACCAAATGAAGATACGTTGACGGAAGCGGGAAATATTCAAGCTGATCTTTTGGGCAAGCACTTGCAAGAAATTGAGTTTACTAAAGCTTATAGCAGCCCGTATAGCAGAGCTTATGACACTGGAAAGGTCATTCAAAAGAACTCGAATATTACGAATAAACCAGCTTTAAAAGTTGACGAACGTCTGCGTGAAAGGGTAGCAAATTATATTGCTCTTTAAAAACATAAATATTTAAGATTACATTTAACAAATTTGGTAACTCTTCTAGGAGTCGGGTGATTTGACTGGAAAATCAATGAAGGAAGCATGGAAACAATTATTAATAGGTGGGCAACATGCATCTCCAACACTTGAATTTGATGTACCAGGAGGAGAGACTGCAGATGAGTTTGATGGCCGTATTGGCTCATTTTTATATGTGCGTTTTTAAACTTGATGCTATTTATTTAAAAATTTCCGTTTAATTTTTTTGATAAAAAAAATCGTTTTAGGACCTTTTCGTGGAACTTAAAAGGAGTGAGAAGCCTGAAAAAGTATTGATCGTCTCCCATAGCTTTACCATTGTAAGAATGATGTGTAAGCTGAACGACGAAAACAAAAAGGACACATTCTCAAAATCTGGTTATTTGGGAGAAGTTTGCAAACCATTGAAAAATACAAACTACCACGTTATAACCATTAAAATTCAGCCACCCAAAAGTTCGATGTTTGAAAGAATTACGGTAGACTTTTTCAAGTTGCATCAGAATGATCATCTTGAAAACTTGGAGGAAGAAGGTAACTCCTCACTTGAGGTTTTTACTTCACATATGAATGATTGTTAGAAGAATAACAAGAACATATTATGTTCTCTTAAATTTTTGTTTTGATAAAAAATCACAATCTGATAAAATGAAGACATTTTTCTGTAAAAATTGTAAAATCTAGTTGTTGCTTCTCTACTTTGCTCATGAATAAATTTTCCATATCATACTTATTTCATAAAGCCAATTACTACTCTGTAACTGGTAATTAATAAATATTTAAAGGTAAAAACATATTGCTTGTTGATTTGTAATCAGGATTTTTAATGTATTTAAGTGCGTTGCATTCATGTACAAAATATTTAATGTATGTTTAACACGAAAACAATGTCAGCTAAATGCATTTCTTTGTAAATATTTCTACAAAACCTATTTAGTCCTTAAAATCGACAAAAATTTTCATCGAATAATTAAAATTCGACGACAAAGATTCTTTTCAGATGTTTATGCAATAAAAGTAAATTAACACATATTTGACTCATTTGGTTCGTCATTGAAATTACGTTTGATCATATTTGACAACTTTAAAGATGAGAAGCGGTCTAATAATTCTTACATGTAGAATATTAAGTCTTTAATTTTACAATTTAAAAAACTTGGACATTAATTTGTAATGTTCGGAAATCATGTACTTAATCGTATATTTTGTGATATCGGCCAACTTCTTCGGATTAAACAAAATAATCGGTTTTTTCTTGTTAAATTTCAGTGGTTTTTTGTTACATCGATTGAACTATATTTTTTCTCATTCTCATTTATCTACAGCGTGATCGTAGGTTGGCTATTCAATCCAGTCTACTGCCATATGTCCAATTAAAACTTAATTAGGGTTTAGTCAAATTTCCTTACTTGCCATTGTAAGGAAATAAAATATAAATCAACTTTCCTGGTCCATTTTTTTTCAATTAAGCCTTTTTATAAAACTGTGGAAAATTGAAAGGGGTTTATCGTAACTTATGGAGTTTCCAGAAAACAAAACTTTTCCTCCCCAGAAAATATGAACTGAGCTGGTTTTTCCTTGATGGGGTATTTAAATACAAATTATATATTATTCTTTTATGGCGTAAATCTCTTATCCTAATCATGCTGTTAATAAACAAATTTAGTTATTCTATAAAGGAAAATGTTGAAGGAATATTTGTTCAAGGTTTCAAAAAAATCATTGTTTTATTTTCTTGTGCGTTAATATAGATTTCATTTATTCAAGATTTTTTAGTGGGAAATACAACATGGCATCTTTCAATACGTGGCATTGGCAAGCTCTGAAACTAATTATTATATAAGGTTTTATAAATTCATTTCAACAAATACTTCATTTTCATTTGCACCAAATGTCAAAATAAACGCACATTTATCGTATGCACAATATTGTGTTATAAAATGGTCGTTTACATTTCACAACAAATGGGTCTATGGGATAAAAGAAATCCCTACTGACCTAGTTTTGATAAAAATTGATGATAGTAACGAATAAAGGTTAGCTTTGGATTACCCATATAATTTCCTTACTTCATTACTATTTTATTAAGTACAAACCTACCTTCCTCACAATATTGTACAAAACCCCTTATTTAATTGGAGAGACATTTAAATCTAATAATAAGATAAGGATGTTTTACAAACATACGAGGAGCATTATGTAATGCATGCACTAATTGTAGGGTCGGTATCTAATTCTGGGTCTTGGTATCACAACCCCGTTTCTCTGAAATGGAGATATTTATATGTCATAAAATGCTCTCAGGCAATTACAATTTATTTATAATTGTACACTATAAATAAAAACCGCATAAAAGTTACGAGTTTTACCGAATAATTACTGAGCGTGAATATTCTTCCAATTAAAATAATTATTTACCTTAACTCAGTCAAAAAAGTGTTTTTTCCTAAATACTAAACACCTAGCAGAAAACAGCACACTATTTACTATTCAAATAAATACATGACTTTATAACTTTCATTTTTTCAAGCAACTTGCAATCATCATGTATCTGATAACGAACTTGGATGCAGAAACACAAACCCCCTTAAATAATGGGTAATTATCGTCGGGAAATTATTGGACTTTTATCCTGGTATCCGTACAGGTGCAATATTTTGTTTAGACTAAAACCGACTGATATTTATGACACAAATCGCACATTCGAGATATGTTTAACTAGTTGATATAAACTTGTCAAGAATGTATATCAACTTTCAAACGTGCTTCGAGCTTGTCTGTTAAAGGTTTCCGTTCACAACTTCCAATTCAGATTTGTACCATCAAAAATTAAAATGGGTTCGTTAAAGGAGCCACCAACTAGTTTTGATGAAACATTTAATTTAATATTAAACGACATATCATCCATTTTAAGTGACAAACCACAAAGTGCATTAAAAGCGTGGATGACGTCGGTTGTAGAATACAACGTGCCACATGGCAAGAAGATAAGGTAATTTTTATGCATATTTATTATATTTTGGCATCCAAATAATTTTACTAGTTATTAATAAACATTTATATTTTAATTTGTGCAGGGGGAAATTAGTCGAAAGAGCGTACATAACTCTTTCGGGGGAAACTGAAGGAAAAAATGTTGAACAAGCTCAAGTATTGGGCTGGTGTGTTGAAATTGTAAGAATTCATCCGTTGATGCAATTTAAGGAAGATTATTTAATGAAATCAATTCATCATCTTTTAAATTTTACAGCTTCAAGCGGCGTTATTAATAGTTGACGATTTAATGGACAATGGAACAACGCGACGTGGTCAACCCTGCTGGTATAAAGTTAATAATATGGGCACCATTGTTGCAAACGATGCACAACTTTTAGAAAACCTGGTTTATCAAATAGTAAAGCGGCATTTTGGAAACTCCAGTTTGTATACTGATCTTTTGGAAATATTTTTGGGTGTTAGTTTTAACACTTTATTGGGCCAAAGTTTAGACACAAGATTTTCGGCAATCGATGAAAAGAATGAATATTTTGTCCTACCTTGTATGCAATTGTACCATTCTATTGCCACATTGAAAACGAGTTATTATACTATTTACTTACCAATCGCATTAGCTATGGTGCTAGCAGGTTTTGAGAATACCGATGATTGTATTAAAAAGGAATTGTGGAAAGATTTTCAGGATATTGCTTTGAAAATAGGAACGTTCTTTCAAATTCAGGATGACTATTTTGATTGCTTTTCCAACAAAGAGAAAACGGGTAAAGAAGGTTCTGATATTCAAGAGGGTAAATGTTCATGGCTTTATGCAAAGGCGATCGAGTTGTCTGATCCACAACAGAAAACATTTCTACTCGAGAATTATGGAAGGACAAGAATCGAAAATGTTTCCCGTGTCAAACAGCTATATGTGGAGTTGGATCTTCCAAACGAGTTTTCAAAGATTCAGCAAGAAATGACCACTAATATTTTGAAATCAATTGATGAGTTGAACAATCCAAAGCTCGAAACCGTTCTGGAAGAGATATTTACGAAAGTAAGTAAACGAGTTTGTTAAAAGGTCCTATTATTAGTGTATATTTCGTGTAAATATAGTACTTGATAAGATATTTGATTTAAAATTGTCATTTTTTGTCACCATATTTTACTTTCATAAATAACATTAACATGAATATACCAATTGTTGCTTTAAAATTGTGTAATTTACCTTTTTTAACCATCCTATTATAAGTCACGATCTAATTTAATCATATAAATGTATATTGAATTTGTACATGTACGTATTGGGTATCAGAAAAATTTAATTTTAAAGAAATAATTTTTGTTTCACTTGAACATTGATGTAATTAAAATTTGTTTGCGGGAAAGCAGAAAAAATATTACAGGATATACGGATACAGGAAAAAGTTAACACAAACTTAATAGCATGCATTTTTAATTGCCCACCCAATTATTTCATTTAGTCCAAACTTACCCAACCAGCCACACATACATGAGTGCACAAATATCCTGAACAGATTTTAATTATTGGTTTGAAGAAAGTAAAGTAAAGTCCAAAACAACGAGTTAAGTTTTATTGCATCAAAATCATACAATACGAAGGTATTGCAACAATAATTGCTTTTTCACTAACGTCAAAGGGTTTTCATTATTACGTAGCTGAAAGCGAAGCTCAGCTAGTATTGACTTTATCATGTTTATCCATCTGTCTGTCTGTTTGCCGGCACGATAACTCAAGAACGCGTTGACTAATTTCAATCAAATTGGACGTGTAGGTCACTAATGTCAAGGTCCAAAACCTTTTTGATTTTCAGCCCCCTAGGTCGACTCCAAAGGTCAAAGGGCAAGGTTGAAGTTTTTCAACTTGTTCATAGTGTACATTTGAATAGCAGAATCGAAAGCTCTCATTGGGTTGATAACGAATCATATGCCACTTTAGGTCAAAGTGACCTGAGAGGGTCAAAAATTGGGGTGAAATTTTTGCAAATTCAAACATGGCATGTGACATATCATTCGAAAGCGCTTTTCATTAGCAACAACAATGACCATAA
>JAQFZG010004832.1:0-11174 GCA_034695465.1 Entomobrya nicoleti
TCAACTCGCTGACTGTGCGAGCTGGAGAAAAAACCAAAAGTCATTCGCTGCGCCATTTTACTTCCCAAACTTGCCTGAAATTAATAAAATAAATCAAGTAAAAAATGAACTTGTTTTTTTGTATAGACGTGTGAGTGAGTGAGAGTGAGTGCGTGGGTGGATGGGTGGTGGTGGAGATGTGGGAGAAAGCTTTAGTCAGGCTTTTTAGGCGATCCTTCCCTTTCCTGTCATGTAACCACAACACAGTCAGTACAGTTCGCTTCTAATTAGGAAAATGGTAATGAGTAGAGACCAGAGCAGGAAGCACACAAGCATAAAAACATGTTATAAAATTTGTTTTTAACTTTGCGAAAGGGAACCACCGCTATCAAATTCAATTTTCTATCCAAAATTCCCTATCCTCAAATTTTCCCAACTCTACCTTCTTTCCACACCAATTAAAATGTCATTATGGCTGGTTGAGTAAACGTTATTGTTGATGATCTGATGAGGCAAAATTGTTCAAGATTTAATCATGAATACCATTAAAGACACAAAAGTAGTACCAAATCCACTCGTTTACACAGATGAATATTTCCAAATGAGTTTCTATACGAAAATAATCCTTTATAAAGTTTCTAATGAAATATTCATTTTATTAGGTAGTGCTTTATTACATTTTATTGCTATTGCAATTCATATCTGTTGATCTGTTAGTCTGATAGGTGACCTATTTCTTTAGCCCCCGGGGTCAAAGGGTAAATTTTAAAGGTATACTTATCAAAAGCGTAATTCAAAGCTCTTATCAAGCTAACAATATTTTTTTCATTTTACCTCAAGTGACAAAGGCCAAGGTAAAAAAGGGTGAAATTGAGAATTGTCAAAAAACCTTATTTTTTTAAAATCGGTACAAAAATTAATTAAAGCACTACTTCTTATAATGCTTACAAAACACACTGGGTTTTACATATTCCTTTGTAAAATTTTACACCCAAATAAATATATGTCTATATTGCATTCTTCTAAACCCATTTATAACGTTCATTATATTTACTAATGAATATGCATACATTCACATCCTACTTCACAATCTCATCATCATCTCTCCTCCTCTCCTTTCACTTCCTCCTTTTTCCCCCGCAAAAACTTTCCAAAATCTGAACACAGCTGCCAAACGCAGTCAACCATCCAAATAAACTAATATCATTTTCGGTTGACTTCCCATCCCTTTTCCCTTCATCATCATCATCCAGACATCCAACCAACTAAAAACCCATTCTCCATCCTCTCATCTCAAAAGCTTTCCCCCAAAAAATCTCCACAAACTCACGTCTTTCATTCGTACAGAAACCAGACATATTTCCTTTTTAGTGGGACCCCAAGGTTCCTTGCTATGATTTTTTTTAAATGTCTCACATTGCCCATTCAATTTTACATGTAGTATTTTAAAATCATAGAAAATACCCCTGACCCCGCTAAAAAAAGAAGTATGTCTTGTTCCTGTACTTTTTTTCTTCTAAAATTCAAAACTGCTTCATTATAGCAACCTAAACCATCAAAACAAAACCGTTACACATTTTTTTAGATCCCTGCACGTTTCTCATTCAGCTTGTTGCTCAAAAACCTGAAATCTCCTCCATTTATTTCATATCCTACAGCTAAACTAACGTGCTTTACAGATCATCATGATCATCATGCCATTCTTCTAAAAAATGTGTTCAGAACACAAAAAAAATCTTTCTTCTTCTTCCCACTTGTTATTATATGTTCCGTGTCCCTTAACAATTTTTTATATTGGACTTTCCCTATTTATTCCCCATCTTTTTTGCATACAATATCAAGTGACTAAAAAACAGCTACTTCAAAAATATAATCTGCAGGGCATCTCCTTCCTTCTTCTCCATTTTAAATACAATTTACTTTTTCGTACTGTAACCAGACATATTTCCATTTTATCGGGGTCGGGTTTTTTCTATATTTTTTGATGGTTTCTCAAATTGCCCATTCAATTTTAACATGCAATTCTATAAAATCATAGAAAATTACCCCGACCCCCCTAAAAAAGAAGTATGTCTAGTTCCTGTACCTATTCCTTTCTAACCAAAGTTGTTAAAAAAAAGAGATACACCTGCTATTTTTTTTACTTAACACAAGGCTTACTTTAACTACTTATATTTATAAAAAAATTATATATCCGAAAATCCCTGCTGGATTTTTATTTAACATGTTAAATATATGCTATAAGAGCTTACATGTAGTCATTGAACCATACAAAAGCTTTATGCTTTATTTAAAAGCTTTTCTCTGAAAAAAAATGTTAAAATCCCGACAGACTCTCAGAACTCTCACAGTTTAAATCCCTTTACTCTCCATCTCCATCCTTTTTGGAAATTTAACAAGTAGCTCGTTGTAATATTACTTTGTGTGGGGGTAAAAGCGTGAAAACTGAGAAAATTACCATGTCAGGTAAATAAAGTGTACGGAGAAAATTGTAAATAAAAAAAATTCATGGCTTCTTAAAAAAAGGGAAAATAGAATGTTATTTTTTAAAGTAAACATATCGGTTCACTGGTTAAACTTCAATTCTAAACAGTTAAAGTACCACTTAAAATCATAAGGAAGGATTGGCAAAAAAAAAATCAGCGGGAAAAATTTAGTGCATTTTGAAAATTTTGACAGTAATGCTTTCAGGCTACTTTGTACACTTTATTTTGAATTTAGAGGAATTAGCGTGTTTTTTCAGCTTTCACTTTTCCATTTAGATTTTTTTTTCTGGAATTTTTTTTTAAAAAGTGGGTGGGGGAATGTGAGATAGTAAACCATGTTAAAAGTTACTTTGATAGTTTTAATGGACGTGGGCGGTGGTGTTGCATCCGGTCCATTTTTTTATAGTTATTTTTTTTGGAGAGGAAAGAGAAATGCGTTTTCATTATCTTCATATCTTGATGCTCGTGCACCATACCACCACCATAATTAGTAGGTAGATATTTAATATGTTGGTATGCTATGTGGAGTGTGGAGGAATGCATGCCTTCATTTTTTACTACTTTCAACTTTGCCAAACATTTTAATTAAAAAGTTAAGCAACGCTTCGCTACAACGGAAGTGTACTAATAATCTCTGGAATTCCTCCTCATTCTGCTCAGATTTAAAAATAGGATAGGATGGGAGGATAGGGGTGAGGAAAATGGAATACCGTAATAATAAGGAGTACTAATGAAAAATAATAATAGACTTTTTAGCCAAACAAGTTAGTAGACATACTTTATTAAAAAAGTTAAATGTATGGGTTATGAAGCTATCCTGTTGCTTCCTTTGAAATAATTAATTGAAATGTAGGTTCAAGTTTCTAATTAACTGCTTAGGTATATAGTTGAGTAGTTCATATCAATCTTTTTTTAACTCACTTGTTAGTATTTTTAACTGAAAAATTACATGGTGGAAATATACAGTCAAAAACGACAGTAAATTTATTAAAATGTAAAAGCTAAAGTCCATTGTCAATATTAATTGATTTTTAAATTTTAAAAAATCAACAATTTTTAAATAATTTAAAATATGTTCGAATTAATTTTATTTTAAAATATTTTAAAAATTAAACCTAAACGAGTACCGAGTAGAATAAATAATTTGTACGAATTAATATTTTTATTTTTTATCCAATATAACGAATATAACGATAGTGATGAAGAAGAATCTTTCGTTCAAATCAACAGATGAAAAAATTTATTTATATTTGTACGACGTTCAACTCTTATCGCTGCGTCATTTGAGGGACAAAGGAATTTCCGTTGTTCCGAAAAAAAGGAAGACGAGGAACTGGGGGAAGCTGAGACTGAGAGGGAAAAGTAGCAAGCTTTCCTTGTATTTTGATGAGCGGGGAAAAGCCTTCTGCTATTCCATTGCGTGGTTTTTTATTGTATCTTTTTTATGGAATGCGTGTCTTGTTTTTGTGAGCAGAGCAACTTTGAAATTGCGACTGCAAGCGTTGTGTGTAAATTGTGTGAGGAGAGGAGTTTGTTGTTGGAATAAAAAACTTAATTGTTTTGTTAAAATTTAACTACTAATCGCGTAGTTTCTTGCACTAACCGTGTGCCCTTTATTTGTGTTGTGGTTTGGGATATTTTGGGGAAATTGGTGTAAATTTGGTATAAAGTATAAACTAACGCGTTTTACTTTGTTGGCCGCTACATATAGGTTCACCTCTACCACCCACGCATCGCTTCCCGAGCATTGTCAACTCTACCAAATACACTACCAGTTTTACACAATATACAAATTTCCTTTCAAACTATATATTTTCTTTGCCATAACCACATTTCTTACATCCAACAGATATATTTTCATCAGATCTCGCGTATTTATTAAAAAAAAGCTCAAAGAAACCAAATCACAGCTCGAGAAATTTGCATCATTTCCTTCGTATCGATTTGTTTCACTGTCTATCACTGTCTACCTGTCTTTTATCTAACACTACCATATATATATACCATGTCATCTCATATCTACAAATTTTCACATAAAATCTTCTTTTTAAACTTTGTCAACCGAAACCACACTCAAATCCAACTAGTTCCCATATTCTCCAAAATTTAAAGCCAAAAGCGTGCACGCTACCACCCATATATAAAATATATATAAAAAATTCATCTCACCATCTTTCCATCGTTTTTTTTTCTTACATTTGTACTTACCCTTGAGTCGTAAACCCGTTTTAAGGCGTCGTAACGTATCGAGCCTAAGAAGAGCACCGCTTGAAAGCCATGATCTCTGTCTTGGGCGAGTAGCTCAACACAAACCATTTCCCCATCTCGTACTGTCATCTCACTATAAACCTGATAGACAAAAAATAAAATTCCTCTCATCATCTTATCTCATAAAATGACATATTACACACTAGAGAGAAAGAACTCTTTTCAAGAAAGAGAAAATCCATAAGAAAGAGAAAGGTAAAAGATTTAGATCATTTTTTTGAAGGATTGTCACATATTCCACATCAAATTTCATATCACATTACAATTTTTTTCCACTGAGCTTAATCATGACGCCGTTTTCATTTTTTTCTTGTGCAATTTATCAAAATAAATAGTTTGTGAAGAAACCACGCCGTTATACATATATTTTTATTAAGAAACTATTTCCTTGAAATATAAACTATCTCAATTACCATTATCGACGTTGTGGTCACACAAAATAGTTTCTATCATTTTTTACGGCGGGCTATACAAAACGTTATCATTTTGTATACCCGATATTAAGGCAAAATGGCAATAACGATCCAAAAATACAACCTATTTATTATATAACGTCTTGTTTCCTTTTATATCGACCGTATACAAAGTCTACGTAATAAACTAAGAAAAATATATTGCGTGCTTTCACTCACTCCTACACACTCAACTTGGATGACATTATTACTGAACTTTTATATACAGTACAGCTATATATTTTTATTGATCCTATTTTATTTACTGGTTTATCATGTCAGCAAAATAAAAGTCAACCGAATCAAGTCAAATATTTTTTTTTCTCGTATTTCCACAACAACAAGTGGAGTGAAAGCTAGATAAGAACTCATTGCTTTCAAATGCAATTACTATGATGGTCTCTAAAGATCACTTGCTATTTTGGATAAATAACTGTACTGACTAAGGCAGTTCACTAATCATGGATGCATGCAATCACGCAAACATAGTTATGCCCGTCAACATATATATGACCTACTAAATAGAAGTGCGTGGGAGTAAAAAAAAATGGATTGGATGAACACACGTTCTTTTTATGAGCGAGGAGTAGATTGAGTGATTAATGAATTTTATCTTTTTATCGTATTACCTGTTTTCTTTCTACATTCTTTCTAATCTGCAAATGTCTCTTGGAAAAGAAAGCTTAAAACTTTCACTTTCTCACTTTTACTCTTTTCCATCTCGTTTTTTTTCTAGCTAAGCTTTTTTTTAAGGTAGAAAAAATCTATAAAGCTATTTATCTCTCTGATCTTGTTCTCTTGTCCTTTTTTGTTTCACTTTCAACTTTCAACATGTTTTTATTTGGTTGTTCATCTTGCGTGTTAGGAAGGTAGACAAATATAATTACATAGCTTACTATACTGCTTATATTCTATCGAGTAAAAAACTGACACGATTTCTTCGAGGAACTTTTCTTGTTCAACTTTCTTGTAATCAGGTTTGTTATTTATTTCTCAGAGAGTGTCATGTCAGCTTTAGCTGAGTTTGTGTGCGTGCGTAACAGATGGAATGGAACCAAAAAAAGATCCAAACAGATTGGAATCGAAATAAATGTGAAACAAGAGCTTAAATTGACTTTTTCAACCAACAAGACAACCTGTTATCCTCTTTTGTTTTTTTAAAATTCAAAGTGAAAATGGGAAAATCGACACGTAGACAAATTTTTAAATATTTTAAAAGTATTTAATTCTAAACTAGTAATTTTCCTTTTCTTTCGTAAAAAATAATGATAATGATGATTAAAAGATAAATATAAATCGTGTTCTAATCTAAACCCAGGTTAAAAATATTTATTTATAAACTTGTTGAAAAAAAGAAAGTCATGCTCACCTCATCAAAGTTATCCACCATAAAAGAGAGGAACGGATATGTAATTTCTTCAACCTCGCCTTTCGTGTCCATTCGTCTTCGACTTGGTGAAGCGTACACTTTCTGTGAAAAAAAGAAGAACAAACAAATACAAATAAGAGTTACAAATTAGCAGGTGTCTTCATACCTTACAATTTCATATAACAGCTTATATATATTTTCCCCATAAAAAACACAATAAAAGCTTAACAATGTACAGAAACCAGACATTTTTCCTTTTCAGCGGGGTCCCATGTTTTTTCTATGACTTTATTAAAGTCTCCATATAAAAAATAATGGGCAATTTGAGAATTAACAAAAGTCATAAAAAGACACCGGGTCCCCCGCTAAAACAGATATATGTCTTGTTTCAGTACAGGGGAGAGAGTTAGTGAAGTGAAAAACAAGTAGACTGTTCAATAAAATAGGTGACATTTACAAATACATATAAATTTACTACACCTCACACCTCTTCTTTCTCCTCGCCTTTCTCTTTTTTTCTACTCACTCAAGTCAACTTAAACATACACTCAATCACGCCCAGCGAGAAGTCTACACGCATAAAATAAACGGCAGTCAACACTAAACCCGCCCTAAAATATATTACCCTTTAGCAAGAAAAAATAATACAATCAGACAAGCCAATAAACACCAAAAAGAATACATTTTTTTTAGCTTCTAGTCAAGTCAACTTATTACTTTCTCTACAGATTTCACACTTAATAAACCCGTCAAACAAGCAATTATTTAAGCTTAACTAAAAAAATAGCGCGTGCTGCTCTCTCATAAATTTTCAATCCAATATATTTTACACTTGTTATTACTGCCTTATTCACTAAAAAATATAAGTTGAAAGGCGTAGGGCATAAAAAGCAATAAATTTTACTTAAGAAAAGACGGAATAGAGTATTACAAGTTTGTTAAAAAGAAAAAATATTTATGACTTCATTAATAATACATGGAATACATACAGGAACAAGACATATTTCTTTTCATCGGGTAGCCCTTGATTTTTATGATTTAATTTTATACATGTAACATGGGCAATGTGAGAATTATCAAAAAAATCATAGAAAAAACCCCACCCCGCCAAAAAAGAAATATGTCTAGTTACTGTACTGTATCTATATTAATGGCATGCTATGGCCTTTGAGAAAAAAATGCGTAGGCGGCTGAATAATTTTTTATGGAAAACGAATAAGTTTTTTGTAGAATAAGCGTACGTACCTGTGAATGTCTTTTGAGAACTTGTAAATCTTTTGGACTGGTTCTTGTGCAAATGGCAAGGGTGAGAGTGTACTCGAGCTGATGAATTAGCAAGTTGAGAAATACAGTTTCCTTCCATTCAATCTCCGGATCTCCAATTGGCAGCTTTTTACTGTCCTTACGAAATACTTCGACGTCCGTCTACAAAAAATAAAATCAATACAGAATTTTTAGAAGAAAATAAAACAAAATAGTTTTTTTTGGAAGGAAGGATAATTTTTTAGAGAACAAATTTGCATGCATACTTATTTAACCATTCACCACCACCATCACCAAAACCATGGAAATTCTTTAGCAAATTTCTTCCAAGTTTGCAAAATATTTTTGCGAACTTGGAACTTATTCAAAAGCAAACAGAGGCATATAAATTATTATAAACCAAAAGTTTCTTGTTTCGGGCAAAAGTTCAAAAAGGGAAAAACTTTCTCTTTTTGAAGAACTTATTTTGTGGAGGCATTAATATTTACCGCAACACTACCACACAAGCTTATTGATAAATTCAAATGGGAAAACAAAATTCTCTGCTTAGGAGAAACTTTTCCTGTTTATTTTAATAAGTAGAACATATTACCCTGAGAAATTTAACCTTTTCACACTACTTGCCTCTCAAAATACAACACTTTATAAAAAAATATGAATAAATTATTTTTCTATTCTCTCTCACCTGAAATTTTGGCATAGTAAGCGTCGTTCTAACATGTTTCTTCCTTATAAAAAACAACAGATCATCAGCATCAATCGACCGATCCATCTGGAAAAGAAAGTGACGCACGAAAACATCTGTCCAGTACGTTGTCCCCCTGGTCAGGAAACCACCAGCATCTAAAAAAATAAACAAAAACAAAATTCATATCAAAATGTTAGCAAATTTTTATAGCTATAGAATTTTAGAAACAATTTTTTATTCATTCTTGTCACATTGTCAAACAACACAACAAGGAAAACCGTTGACATATTTTTAGACTGACATTCATATTCCATTCCATCTGCCATTTACATGTATAACTTATTATTCAAAACTGTTTATGGCATAATGGGCATACTTGAAAAAAAACGTTGAAACTTGAGTGTTTTTGTACACTTTGTATGAAATATTGAATGCTTTTTTGGAAAATTTTTGCATTTTCCCCAAAATACTAAAATCTCTGCATATTTTATTTTCCTTCTCAAAATTGTACTCCTTACCAATATAAACCTTGTTACATGAATACATATGTTATATATATGACAGAATAATAAAAGGAAAAACCTCAAAATTTTTGGAGTGTTCAGAGAAAAGAGAACATTGCTATTATTTTACAATACCTCCCAGAGGACCGAAAATGCAAAATATTTTGTGAGTGGCATGTAATATTTACACTTAGATTTTCCATCACTTTGATACAACCAACCTGTCTTTAGCTACCTTGTTTATGGAAATTTTACATGTCAGTTTGGATTTAGTCTCACAAAATATTCCGATGCTGTCGCATAAATTACACATATATGTCTACGTATACTGTACATGCATAGTTAGTAATATTATAGCCAATTCGGGATGTATTCTAAAGAGGTAGTATTTATTTTTATGACATGTAATATATCTCAAATAACCCATTGAGCAATACAATGCACTGATGACAAAACTTGAGAAGAACATTTATTCGAGTGGAAATTTTGCAATATATTTCCACTGCAACAAATACTCCATATACAGCGTTTCAAGAGTGAGACATGCATGGCTACGGGTACTTATAAATCTGCGTGTCTAGTTTGTCCGCAAAAAAACTGACAATGAGACAAGCCAAAGGAAAAGGCAAGGGAAATAAACATAATCGACACTCGACGCAAAACTCTTTAAAAAAATACGACATATTAAACTATATACCTTACTTAGAGGAAGATCTAAATATATAGCGCAAAAAAATTGTAAGATACATAATGTATATTACAGTGTAATATACATTATGTATCTAAACTGCAAAAATATATCGTTTCGCTGTATATCCCGAGGGAAAATAAACTTTTCCAAGAAGTAAAACTAAAAATAAGACGGCGAAACGAAGCGAAGCAAACGAGAAAAAAGTCTGTGTAATTTTGGGTATATATTTACGTTTAAACTTGTTATGCTTTTTATACACATGTGCTACGTGCTTTCTACATGAGACACGTGTGTATTGTATAAGATACGTGTATAGTGTGTACATCGTGTAAGTAATTTAGTTTGGGTTCAAATGAAAAGTATACGAATTATTTTTTTGGGAAGGATTCTTCTCTGAAATAAATATATGCATTAAATTCCAAGGATTATTTGAGAGCAAGCTTTATTAGTTACTTTTCCTACTTATTTGTCTAAATATTGTAGCTTATAGCTTTAAAAAATAAACTTGTTTAGTAATTTAACGGCGTTTATTCTGTACAAAAAGTAAAAAAAGATGCTAATATTTTTTAGGACGTATTAAGCAAGCATATTATTTACATTTAGAGAATTAGTATAATGATCTTGTATATAAAAAATAGAAAAAAGTCATTAAAAATTGAGAATGACTGATTAATTATACGAAACGTTGAAAAATAGTTTCTTTTCTTTCCTAATTAACAAGTGTACTAATATTCAACTCTAGTATATTTTATAGAAGGAGAAATATAAAGGGATTTTTTTTTACATGCAATTTATATGGGTCATATATCAACTAAGTTTATGAAAAAAAATCATCTTTCTGCGTGTCATCTCTCTGATGAGCTCTGTTGAAAAAAAGAGTGAGAATATGACAATGATAAACCGAACAAAAAGCCCAAGTCACATAAATTATCAAGAAGATTTGTCAACGTTGAGCGTCCTCCCATTTTTATTTATTCATGTGAAAAAAATTCAAGTGGGAAATTTGATATGAAAAATGGTGTTATTTTAACGTCATGTTTTAAAATACCCACTCGTCTTCTAAAAAAAACTGGACAAATGTCCACACCACCGATTAAAATAAAATAAACAATTAAAAATCCAATTTATTTCTCTAATTTAATTGCTTTTGAATTTTTTTAAAATTAAAATTGGATATTTGAGATGCCATTGTAAATTTGTCCCATAGTTAATTTATTTACTCTACAGCTGTTTAATTGACATGTATTGTTTTTGACGCCGAATGAAAATACGAAAATTGATTATTTACCTGAGATGCTAGCAAACTGAAGCTCCTTCTGCTGCTGAAACTTAATTTCATCCAATAGCAATTGGAGTGGAGTAGGCGCCGGGCTAGAGATCCCGCAGAATCCAGCCATTTTCCCAACTTGCTTTTCCTTCGGAGAGTCCTCTCAAATAACCTATTTGACAATGACGATAATAAATTCAATCTAAAC
>JAQFZG010004833.1:0-11172 GCA_034695465.1 Entomobrya nicoleti
CTCCTAAAAAAATGTCCCTAAAATCCCGCTCTTTCTGCAACCATGGTTGCGGAAAACCAGAACTTTTTGGAGCCCTGCCACCATTGCCATAATGCATCTCTGCGTAAGATGATCCATGAAGCCCACACGTTTTCCTGGTTCATTCTTTACCAAATTGGCCAGTTTGTCACTACTTGCGGCAACCATAGCCCTGTGACATTTGACAGCAAGTCCATTACTCGCCACTAATTTCATGTCAATTTCAATTTTTTCTTCCAACATTTTACGGAACAAGTCGAATTACGGTTTCTCTGGTAATATCAACATATTCAAGGCAGAAAGGGGTAAAATGAGAAGAATTGTAAAGTTGCAATGAAAGTCTTCTCCATTCTTCCAAGCGGTGATCATATCCTCCTGTAAATTGTGTCGCCATAAGGATTCACATGAAGAATAATGTCGGTGCGACTCTTCTCCAAAAGTTTCGTTATCATCCCAAAAGGGAAAATGCTCCTCTTTAATAGCCAAATACAAGTAAAACATTATCAAAAATGTATTCGTGCAAAACTCATTTATAAGCGCAACAATTAAGTTCACACCTTTAGAATCCCACTTGGCTGTCTCAATCTGTCTTACGTAACCATTAACTTGATTGATGTTTTGGATTGGTCCAAAATCGGTAACAATAACTTTTAGAGAAGCGGTTGAGATGGTACCACGCTAGGATATCATGCTGCCAACTCTGTAAAGAAAACTATTTTCTCCATAAGCATCAATTTTCATGGATACAGTCTTCATGATGTCTTCCTCATAATTATCTTCGTTTGGAAAAACAACGGGAAGCTCAATTTTCAGGTTTAGGTTCCTGGATCTACGTTAAAGAGATGTATAATGTATTTTAAAACTCAAAACTATATGTATTCTGAATATACTTTGGAAACTCAAAAACATGCATGCATTTTATCTTTTTCATTCCGCCTAAACAGCTTTTCGTGAAGACGTTTAGCAAGAGTTTCGGTTGCATAGTTGTTAAGTACCGGTGTCAGTTCAGCAAACAGATCGTGTTCAGGTTTTCTTGTGACCCAATTCGTGTAAAAGTCGTCTTGTGTATTCCCCAAGAAACGAAGTTTTTGATTTTTTACCAAATAAAACTCCATATTTCCTTCTTTTTTCTCCACCAAATCGGAAATTAGTTTCTTCACAAGTTCAAAATTAAATATTTTTAGTGATTTGAGTTAAAGTTTAAAAAGTTTTTGTTATCCTTATTGTGAGTCAGAAAACGAAAGTACTAAATCATTTAGACTTGGTTGTAACTACTGAAGGAATTTTTGTTCGGCAAAGAAGGTTTTCTTTGAGTTTTGATCAATTTATCAGATCATCAGAAAAAAAGGGAAACTAGTCATCTAAATCATATCATCATGTCATCGCATCGGTAAAACAGTGAATCCTCTTCGAACAAGGAATGGAAATCCGTGTCATTCGCTGGACTAGCAAAAGATTAGACATATTTGATCGAACCCAAGGTATTCTCAACAAGCCACAGGCAGCCTCTCAGTTATCCCTTTTGGAAATCAGAGACTTTTCATTCTCTGAAAAAAATCAGGTTTATAGTTACTCTGCCTTGTTCTTCTAGAGAACGGTTTGTTCCTCCTTTTATTTCAACTGGTTCTTCTTGGAGTTTAAGTGTTCCTTGTAGACACAAGGAACACATGATTTTCAAATTTGTGTGTTTGGGTTTTAAGTTATTTATGTGTATTTCAGCTGTATTTTTGTAGATGTGTACAAATACATATAATGTAAGTGTGTATTTACTAGCGTAACTATGTTATATACGTGTTATTTTCCATATTTATATTGACTAGCTTACATTATTCGAACGAAATTTTTACTTACAATTTGCACATATTGTATACAAAGTTACGTATGAATTTGTTTGCTTCCCGTTTACATATTTAAAGGACAGCAATGAAACTAACCCAAAAAATCAATTGGATAATATATGTAAAATATTATAAACACAAACTGTTGAAAAATGTATGCGTACTTTCATCATAGTTTGCTTGTAAGCTCAAATTATAATGTTAAAAGCTATTGTAAATGCACAGTCCCTTCTACAGATATAAAATGCACACTTCGTTTTACATTCATCAGAAGTTTTTCATAAGCAGATCATCATCCGAATGGTCAACCCCAAATGGACTTTCCCGCTAACAAAAATTATACGATCATAGTTTGGATTTGTATTTAAATAACGTTTCTGCCTATAAATAGCCCGTGTAATAATACATATTATGCAACATGCAAAGCATATGCATTTGATTTATTAGTTGTTTGTAGTTGTTATTGTATAAGATTTAATTGCATGCATGTTTAAATATCCAACGAAAATTAATTTCCTTTTAAATTATTTGAAACTAAATCGTAAATAGATAAATAAATAGATGAAAACGAGGTACACAATTAATAACGGATACTAATAAATAAACAGCCTACTATATATAATTTTTATGGCGTGATGTAAATCATATAAGGAATACTTTAAACCTACTATTTTTTATTACATCTGTGAACTGATTTGTACAGAGTAAAGACAGAGTAGAATTTTACTATAAAATAATGCATTTGTAAAAGCTCATAAAAATTACCCAAATATTTTGTCCATATGCTATTACTACATCATTTACTTTTTACATTTGCTATGTTGCATTTGCCATGTTCTTCGCAAGATAGGACTACTTTGTTTATTTATTTTAAAACAGACTCCCTTGTCCCTTGAACATGTCCTTGACTTTCATTTTCAAGGAAACCTATTTATGATAGTGGCAGCGACCTTTTTGGCTTCAGTATGATGTGATTGCCTTGCCACCATACCTTCAATGCACTTGTTGTAAAGAGGTGGGTATACATACATACCATTTACCATAACAATCCTTTTATTGACATTTATGAACACAAAAGGAGAGTCCATTTGTTAAGAGGGCTGAATTCCCATTGAAGACAAACATTTATTTCATTTGTTTTCAGTTTCATCCCTGACAGTAGAGTCAATGAATGGGACTGTGGTGAACTGGTTCGATAAAGGGACATTAAAATAGTAATAGCTAATACTTCCCCTTTAATTTTTAAAGCGTTAAAGATTAACATGCATTGCATGTGGTTAGGATCATCTGCATTTGGCTGCAAAATTTGTTTATAAAATTGTAATGAAATACACCTCTGAAATTCATGCATATAGATAAAACGTTTTTCTATGATAATTTCATTCATAATAAATCACTGCTTTTAATCTTCTGCAAATAAAGAAGTGTATAAATGAAAACTGCAGGACATATTTTTAGCAAAGAATATTTTTGGTGTTATAATAACTTTTGGTTTTATTCAAAGTAGATTTTTTTTGTATTTTTTGTGGGAAGAATTTACAAATGCTAGTGCAATATCCTATAATTATTTCATTCTAATAATATTATAATAATCAGTAGAGATAACATTGGGCCACATTTCCATCAAATTTGAAATAAATACTTGTTTATTTTTTTTGAATATTTACCCAACTTCATAAACTATGTTTTTTTCTAATTTCATCAAACTTCTTACAGTACATTCGTAATCATTATTATCATCGTCGAATATCAAAATTATAATAGCATATATTTAAAAATACGTATACAAATTATTTTGGGACTAACAGCTTAAACATTGCATGTTTTTAAGTAAACTTTTAGTAAATCTAATTATGACACAATAAAACATTGGATTCGATTTATATGCATTTCAAATGCATACTCAAAAACTACACCTCAAAGCAACAATAATTTCATACTTTATACTTCTTATAAACGGCACGACTACCAAAATTTCGAGCAAATCCCTTTCGTTAAAGAATATTTGTTATTTAAACCTAAATTAAATAATAAAAGAAAATATGTTGCTAATTAACTCAGCTAAGGAAAAATAAAACAACTGTTTGATAATATAGATCATTTAAAATTACTATCAAAGTTCACAGTATTTTAATTTCCTTTCTAAAAATCCTCAAACTGGAATGTATAACTACAAAGTGTTATATTTTGACTCAGAAGGATATAAATAATTAACATTACAAACATTCTTAATTTAACATATTCATCTTAACTAAATTTATTAAGACTATACGAAATCAATTTATGTATTTAAGTTAGGTCAGAAAATGAAATTAATTTCACATTAAAACATTTCTATATTATATTTGTATCGTTATAAAAGAATCCTTAAAAAAAATCCATCAAATTAATTTAGTTTACTTAATTTTAAAATATATTTAGTGTAAAAATAAGGCTAGCTAAATAAAATTGAACACTTGGTCTTACAAATAAGTAAGTTAGTCATGGAAAAACTAAATCAAATGAAACACCAAAAGAAAAAAAGTTCGTTCGTTATAAAATAAATACAAAAACACAACTCATTTTACAATTTTCAAAAATTAATTACTCCAAATCCGGCTGCTGTGCCAGAAGTTCAAGAGAAATATTCGTTATTTCCATAAGTCTCTTACGACTTTCTAGCTCCTTGTACGCAACAGATGTCTTTATTGCATTTCCTCTGTTCCTCACATACCTTAAAAATCAACCAATATTCAATATTCCAAAAAATTCAAAATAACATTCAAATATCCAAAAAAACGGCTAACATTTATACAAAGTATACTATGTAAAATATTCAATTCTTACCATTCAATCAGTCGAACAATCCTGTTTTCAAGCCCCTCCAAAATACTTTTTTCAGCTTGATTCAAGTTGGAAGTTGTGTGTATCTCCATATCACTCGAGTTATCATCCGACCCATAAGCCCCAACCCTATTACTTGAGGAAGGTCCCTGTCCACCAAATCGTGCTACCGCTCCTCTATAGCACATTCTCTTCCGATGTCTTCTTTCTCCTTCATCGTTATCATCATCGGATTCTCCTCTGATCCCACTACCACTATTACGTCCAGTGTAACTTTCCCCAGCAATACTAACTGGATCATCATTGTGGTCGTCCTCGGTTTCCGGATCACCTCCGCTCATGTCATCACCATCCCGACTGTCTGCACGCACGTCATCATACCCGAATGGAACAGTCAATTGTTGAGATGAATAACTTTTTACCATAATAAAAAGTCGAACGGCATGCTCAGCAGAGATATGATTATTCTCCTTCAAATCAAAGTACCCTCTTATTCGAGATACAAGGCTAACTACCTGGAAATCAAGGGCAGCCTGTAATACCTGCACTGCCATTTCCGTACTGGAAAAAACTTTGGTAATGCCACCGTAATAAATAAAAGCGAGGAACGCCTTGATACATTCCTCGCTTAAATGGTTCATAAAACGAACAAATGACATATTGTGTCTGGATCTCAAAAAATTTTGCAGAATGGGACTACTCACTGCGAGCATTACCCGGTGGCAGCGTATCCTGGCTCCGTTTCCTTTTGCAAGCAGCTCGAGGTCTGTCTCGATCCCGTGTTCCAATGCGTCCTTCATGTTTAATAAATGTTTATGTTGTTGCAAGTCATGGGGTGACTTTAAAATAATCAAGAAAACCGAAAATGTTCCTTCGAACATTTTCTCGTTTTTCCACGCATTCATTACCCCGGCAGATTCAATTTCCATTGAACCATGACAGGTAAAATTACGAGGACACGTAAATTTCCCGTTTTCGTTCAATCTCAAAGAACTCGTTTGTTCTATTTTAATCCCTTTAAAATTATATTCATGGTAACAATTAGTCACTGTAATAAATTAAATACTGCAATGAAATAAATTCGAATTTAATAAAATAAAATCATTCTTACCTTCGTTTATCCAATTTTCGCTGTCCACTTCCGGGGCATTTTCTTCAAGATCCCTCACCTCTCCAAATCCTGCGACAGACACACTTAAAGAAACATTTCCCTGAGGAAACGTAGCCCAAATATGTTTTAAAACGGGGTTTTCTGGTCCGGCTTTCAGTCTTATCAATGCGGGAAGATTGGAAACAAGTTCGTTACGGATACAAATCTCAACTTGAACATCACCATTTCTAAAAAAAGGTAAAAATAAATTAGTTTATCGCACGTTTAAAATTATCAATAGCATTATATTAAAACTTATCTCGCTTAATCTGATTTTAAAAAATCGTCTTTTGAAAAAACCAATAAGCTATTTTATCTAAAACTTAATTAATTACCTTTGATCAGCGTTTTCTTCTTCAACCAGCGGAATAAGGGTGGGACACAATTCAACAGGAAAATTTGGTGGAAATTTCAATGTTGCAGAATTTTCTGCCTGTCGTTGACCATACTGACCAATAATTATATGACTGGAAAACCGGAGAACTATCTCAGTCATCAAACAAAATGTTGCCATTATGTTTTTTTTAACAAAAAATGAATATTTTGCCCCTGAAGAGGATTCAAGAGAATCGAAACGTCGGGCTACCTGTTTTAAATAAATAACTTTTCTAAAATTCACTCGTTGTTCCCCTCATTACTTTTTATTAAATATTTTAACAGTTTTTCAAAAACCAACGAGTTTGTTTATTTTTTGGGATTGGGCTTAACTTCACTAATAACTTAGAAAACCACTGATAAAATGTTATCAAGACATTGTTTATTTTTAAGCCAACAAAATACTTTTAGGGAACGAAAGTAAATTGCTTCGAGTGACCACGAAAGCAGAAAACGAACTAAACTTGGGATAAGTCAAAAAGAGAAAAAAATATTCGAATAATAAGGGGATACCTTAACTTATTATAATTCATGAATATTCTTACTTGCATATATTCATCATCATTTCCCTCAATTTTAGTTTAACCGTGTTTGTTATTTAAGTCGAAAAAGGGGACCAGTGCACTGTGGCAGATGCACATGTATGCACATACGTTGAAAGTAGGCACACAATGGATTCACCACAAATTTCCAATTTCCCTAAAAATATTATCTGATTTTTGTTACATTTTATGGCTAACTGATTGCCTTCTTTGTTCGTTTTGTACAGTTAACAATAACAAAACAAGCTTTACAAAAGAGCATAATAAGGGGGTATATTTACATTCAATTACGTCCTTTATTATTTCCATTAAGCAGTCAATTGTTGTCAAAAACTTTTGTATGGAACTTGTTTTAGGTATAACTGTGAGTGCGAGTGAAACAAAAAATAGCAATTTTAGCTCATTCGGAAGCTATGCTAACAAATATGATAAGTATATCTCTAATCTGGTTATGAAATTCCCCCTCTTCATTGCTCCTTCATTGATATTGACAGGTTTAATGAGTACAAATGTGTCTTAAATTCTGGATGAATTCCACCCCAAAAATGAGCATTTATTATGCACAAGAACTCTAAGTACCCTTTGCATTCAATGTTGGTTAAATTGATCTTCCTTTGAATCAATTTTTTTTAAATCTGTGCTTTGGTTTTGTAAGTAAATTCTGAACTAATACAAACGATGGTTTTGTTAAATGCTATTAATTATTCATTTAATGGTAAATCTATGTACACTTCCCTTTGCATGAATACAATACAGATTACAAGAGTTCAATGGGCAGAGAGAAGTTTGTTTTACTTTTCATGATAAGTTTACAAAGTCAATATTCATGGCTTCGTCCGAATCTTCTACCAGAAATGGACTTTCCCAACAGATCATCAAAATTGTATACAATGTAACCTATAGTGAAAAAAGGGCTTAATAATAGGTTAGTAATAATGTACTCATTTAAAGTAGGTCAGTTGTGAATATTGGGTCTACTGTGTGAAATCACTCTGTCTAGGTCCAGTCTGCTTGTTGATAAGAAGCTACTTCATTTCTGCTGACAAGAAAGACACAATAATGAGATCAACTCGTCTTTACATTAAATATATGTATTTAAATAACCATCGTAATAGCGGTATATGCTGGTAAAATTGTCGAGACTGTCGGGAGCATGTAACATTTATCACTTCTTATAAAAGGTACCAATTGTATTGCACTTCCATATGCCATTATTACATATTTTCCTTAATACCATGCTTTTCAAGGGAAGGTTACTTTTGTACTGGTTTGTTTAGAAAAAAGGCTCCCCGGAACACGTCCTTGACTTTCATTTTCACAAAAACCTTTTCAAATGGTGACAGCAACCTTTTTTGCTTTGGTCTGATGCCCTTACCTTGTAACATATCCCTTTCATGTAGTTGTTGTACGAAGTGAGTATTTCATTTCGAGTGCACCAAATACTATACCAGTCTTTCAAATCACATTTAAGAGCACAAAGGGAGAGTTCATTCGCGAAAAGGTTCGAATTTTCATTCAAAAGTGCTAACATACCAAATATTTCTTTTTGTAAACATTTATCTCATTTGTTTTCAGATTAATCTCTCGAATTACATAAGCATTCGTATATGATATTTACACAAATAATGGATTACTGCTTATATGCTGCTGCAGAGAAAGTAGTGCATAAATTTTTTTAAAAGCAAGCAAAGAATATTTTTGGTGTTACAATTATAACTTTTGAATTTATTCAAAGTAGATTTTTCTGTATTTTTGTGCGAAGAATACATCCATACACATATGCTGATGCAATGTACTATGAATATTCTATTAAATTATTATTTCATTAATCTAGTATTCAAATACTATTCAATATTATTCATTATTATATCCTCAGAAAAAATACTTCCATCAGATTTGAAAACCTTGTTTTAATTGTCAACAATGACCATATTAACCTAGTAAACTATTTTTCTAATTTTCGCCAAAACTTACCATAATATATTCGTTGAAATAATTTTCATATTCTGTATACACAAGAAAGACATATTTAAAGTGCACACCAAACATTAACTTAGAAGTTGCAGCTTCCGTGTTGCAAGTAGTAATTTTTAACTTATAGCATTCCCCGACTAACTTATAGTTTAACAAAGGAATTAATAACTAAACTAACAACTTAACTTGTAACACATATCCACTTAATATTTTAGGTAGCCATAATTTACTACTAGTACAAAATGATCCATTTGTCCTTCAATTCAACAAGCTAAGGTTAATTCTACAGTCCCCAATATATGAATACAATATATGCAGATTACTCAATTTCAATGGACACAGTGAATATGAACTGTACAAGAAACTAACCAGAAAGACAGAGTAACGAGATGGTCTCGTCTTTACATTATATACCTGTATTTAAATGACCATTGCAGTTAATGCGTTTAATTTCATGCATATATAACTATACAACGAAAACCTTTCTTTTTCATAGTTAAAACTAAACTACATGAAATGTATGGAAACGACACCATCTTTTGGCATAATATGCAGTAAACTAATTTTTACGGAGTTAAGGGAACCAAGATTCATTGGAAACTATTCATAAAATTGTGAATTTATTTATATATAAAAAATGGCATATATTTGACATTACAGCAGCAGCATTTGAAAATAGTATTTTCGATTAACTATACCATACAATTTCGATTTTACATTTCTAGTATTTTCACTCAATCTTTTACCCTAACTTTTGTATGTGTTTGAGTATTTTATTGCTCTAAAACCTTTTTTTGTCATTGTCAACATTACTACGGTTTAGGAAAAAGGTTCCCTTAATTTTTCCTTGACTTTCACTTTCACAAAAACCTTTTTATGATGGTGGCAGCAACCTTTTTTGCTTCGGTCCGGTGTAATATTACTAACTTGAAACACAACCTTTCAATGCACTTGTACAAAGTAAGTATATTATGTCGAGTATACCAAATATTACACCAGTCTCTTATTTCACATTTACAAACACCAAAGGAGAGTTCATTTCTTAACAAGGCTGAGATTTCATTACAGAAAAAAACCAACCTACCAAATACTTATCTTGAACGAATGAAACTTATCACATGCAATGAACAAGTTCATAAAAAGACAGGATGTTTCTAATAACAATTCTATGCCCTTTCATTTCTCAAGTGGTAAAGATAAACATGCATGATATGTTTGTGGCCAGCTCAACTGCATTTGGCTGTATAGTTACTTTACAATATAATGGAATACAATTAAGAAAAGCGTGCCTTGTATTATGGATTTTGATGCATATAACATTTTAAAAATTATCTCCTTAATATATAGATCTTAACATAATTCATTTAAACTATTCGAGTGTAATTGATGGGCTTTAGGAACGTATGTGAATAAATATTGAATGAATGAAGTTGTAAACTTTAAAAATTATCCTTATTTCTCTTGTAATAAAAAAGTGCTTAAAATTTACAATCAATTTAATCAAGACTTCTAGCTATTCAGCTACATTTAAAATGTAATAATGGTTACGTAAAAATGAATATAATAAAAGTTTTTACCACAACTATATTATTAACCGTGAAATACTTTAGCATAAAAAGATTGAGTAAATACTTATAATTTTTGACAAAGTCCACGCAATTATAAAAATAATTATATTTCTTGCATTATTTACTAAAAAGTATAAACAAAACAAATACCAAGTAATCAACTTCAAACTATTATTTTAATAACCTTTAAATTAAATTCATTTCAAATTCAAAAAAATGAAATAGTAAAAATGCCTTCAAATATTTTTCGACTAAAAATAACAATAAAAATAATAATTTCTTGAAAGGAAATTTCTGGAAATTGTAAAATCAAAAGGCATGCTAAGCACAAAATAACTATATTCAGGACGAATCTTTTCTAAATTAATTGAACAAATCATAAAGTACATTAACTTTAAAAAATATTTTTCAATAAAAACTGGAAGAAATTTTTACTCTTATTATTTTAGTATGCTTTTAGCTAAAACCTTATCATAACTTAACTAGGTTATGTCATCTTAATTCCAATGCTGTTTTTATGCTTGAGGAATGAACCTTGCTAAATCCCTTACCAGATTTGGACACGCTACAAGTTTTTTGTATTCATTTGATTGCAGTACAGCATCAGGTTGGGTTTTCAGACACCTAAAATAAACAAATCAAATCCAAAACCTCGCATAAATATTTCGAACAATATTACTAAAATTATAATAAAAATTATCCAATAAAATACTTGACTTACCACCGCATCATTTCCTCAGCCTTTTGTTCTAATAACTTCCGACAGTCATTTCCCTTTACGTCAGCCTCTAAACCATCACCATTAAGTTCAGCTTTAAGGCCATCTTCTTCCATGAGTTGATCATCCAAATCCACACTTGAATCACTTGAATCACTCTCGTCGG
>JAQFZG010004834.1:0-11171 GCA_034695465.1 Entomobrya nicoleti
GTGGCGGCATCAACAACAGCCAAGCTAGTAGCATAAATAGCAATAAAGATTCCAATACTAATACTCTGTGTCCCACGAAAAAAGAAACACGCACACACGAACGACATATAATATCCTTCAATAATGTTTTGCTTCACTCAAAACGACAAAAGTTAACAAACATGTAAGTACAAAAGGAGAGAGAAAAGATTCAATGAGACCAAGAAAGAAATCGCGTACGTACACATAACCAGACAGGGGCACAGGAGAAAAAAAAATGCAGGAAGAAATGGCCAAACATGATAGCGTCTGTTTGCCAATACGATGCAATATCACTGCTGCTGCTACTGCTCTGGTTGCATACTATTACTAGTGTGATGTTGTCTCCGAAGAATTGCTACCATACTTTAACTGGCATCCGGTATAAATAAAAAAAGTAGCAAAGCAAACTGCTCTCTCACAACAGCGGGGTGAAAGCAGAGTACTAAAAGTGTATGTTAGTAGTTAAGCGTCAGTAGTAGGAGTAGATTGCTCAACTTTTCATCGCATTGTATTGTCGCGTTCGTCCATTTTCTTTTCAAGGAAAAAAAAAGAGTACTACTTTGTTGGAACACAAGTGGATATCTACACATGTATTATTTCTCGTCAAAAGTTAGCAAAAAAAACCAAGCTGTCTACTGACGACGAAGACATTGACGATGTCACAACTCACAGAACTAAAGTTTTTATTTTCCCCATCTCTTTTCTTCAACTCTCTCTCTCTCTCTCTCTTGTCCAAATTTTTCTTTCTACCTTATTTTGCTTGTTCAGGTTTTTTCTTTTATAAGAGAGAAAGAAACTGCTACCTGTCACTGACGAGTGACTGACTGCAGGAAAATTCATTTTATAACATTCATTCCGCCAATTGAAATGACTCTTCATAGATATATAAAATGAGGGTCCCGGCTACTATTACGACTACTCCTCCTGAAGGATTTATACTGTCAGTTAACTTTTATTAGGGCAAATGGAATGAAGAGGAAGAGAGAGAGAGAGAATAACATCCATACTTCTTGTTGTGAAGGGAAGTAGCATTGAATCTCATATATAATTCATATTCCATTTTAACAGCCATTTGAACCTGTGAAGTGGACTGGCCTATGAAATTACCTGAAAGAGTAAGAAGTGATATTCTTATACATACATGAAAAGAGATGAAAAAGAGTGGAGGAATGAGAAATGAGTGAAAATATCGTGCAGTCAAGTCAGTGATGACGATGATACCATAATAATAAAAATAAAAATATAAACACGTAGAGAGAGAAGATACTAGATCAAGTATGCTGGCAGTAAAGTGGCATCATGTAAAACTATCCGTCTCATCAATTCCCATTCCTATCAAAGACATCTCTGACGGTGGGTGACTAGTTGGCTCCTTCACAGAAACTACCAATTTATGCACAACTAAAATTTCCTTTTCCCTTCAGAACCACTCAAAAACGTCAAAATATTCCATATTATATTCCTGTAGAAGAAACTTGACAAACATTCTAAGAAATTGGATGAGTCAACCGAGCAAGTAATATTTTTCTCTTAAGACAACACGAATATAGTAGTTTAGTCAGTCCAACAGCAGCAGTATGTAATTTCGACATGTAGCAATAGCATATTACCCACGAGCATTACTGCTATTACACCACTATATATGATTATTATGATTATTACCGAGCACTAGTAAAAAAGGGTGGTAGCGGTGGCGGTGGTGATGTTGTTAGTGATACTGTGGTGAAAATAAAAGTAGTGCAGCAGTTGTTTGTGCAGTAAAAGCAAGCAGTTATTCCACAAAGTAGGAAATCTTAGGAATAATCAATATAACTTTAATAGAGAATGATATGAGCTAGTTTGCCACCCCATCTGGAATCATGGCTCAACTATTGGCAAAACTTTTTCCAAGAGATCCGGAGGGCAAATACGGAAAAAGATGGAAAGAAAATAGTTTAAAGTGGAAGTACTACCATAACAAATTCGCAGTTTCCAAGAGGCGACTATGAATAAATCATTCATTCACGTTGCCACTACTTTACTTTCCGTTCCAAACGACCGCATTACTCTTTCCTCCCTTTTTCTCTCTCTCTCTCACTCTGGTCCTTTCCCGTTGTAAATATCTGGAAACAGTCAAAGTTGCTAAAACGCCAGTACAGGGCAAAGAATACAGTAATGATGTTTGTGGTTGCTTGCCATATAATATCAAGAGCAGACATTTCATTCTCGGGTGTAGTAGGTGCCTTTGCAAGCGAGTCTGTTTGTAATTTTGAGCTTTTGCCCTGACTTTCTTTTTTCTGCTTCATTCTCTCCCCCCACATCTCACTTAGAGTGAGATTTTCTTCTTCTGGTTTTGGCTCTGAGGGAGACCAAGAAACTTCGTGCAACATCAACCAGAAGAAGAGAGCATTTCATGCGATCCGATACATGCCAGCCACAGAAGGATCACATCTACTTTAACAGCAAACGTCTACGGTCACCGTCCGTAATTTTTTAAAACAAGAGAAAAAGGAACAGTTTTTGCAAGAAACACGTACAATACACTCCAACCTATCATATATGTATGAGTGATCCACACCTCAACCAAAACTCACTCGCGAAACTGGTCCATTGTGTACAGACTACAGACACACTTAATATGTAAGCAACCTACATATTATGTATATACCTATTACGATGCGCCTTTTGCCTCCAACTCTTTTTTTCCTGCAGAAATGCATTTATTAAATGTAACTGAAACACTCTCCTTTCCTTGGTTCATTTAAGGAACTTATGAGATTCTGCTGTTGATGTTGTTGTTTTCTAACCGACTTCTTTTCACTCAACAGCAGGGACTACCTTAAACGCTAGAGAAAGACGTATGCCTACAGTGAAGTAAAAGTGGTGGTGTATCAAAACTAGTATATAAAACCCTTGCATGAATGCATGCATGCATGCACCTTTACACCCGCCAAAGCCAAAAACTAAAGCTATTGTATATGTATTATGAGCTAATTGTGAGTTCCGCCACGTTCTTTCACTTTCCCTTTCCACATTCCTTTCTTATATCCACTTTTTCTCCGCGGAAGCTTTCACTGTCTCTGTCTTTCGTCCCTGGTATAAACTATTTATTTTCTCTTTCCACACCATCAGCAGTATAATCGCACACACTCGTACAGTATATCCAGTTTCATTCATAACAAAAAAACATTTAGTATGTTACAAGTACTCCATGTTACTTACTATCGTATAACCTTAACATTTGAAGGAGAAATGTAATGTCTTTAAACCGCATTTTTATCTAGATCGACAATGAGTGTCTACGTGTTGGTGATTCATGCTCTGAGCATCTTTTCACCATACATACATAATGGCTGCTGTGCTATTGCCTCAATATATACTGTCAATTTTGCCAAACCATCTTTTACATATGCTTTATATACACCCACTTCGTAGTATTACTTGTCCAACAAGATCTCCTTTTTGCCCTTATACATACATAATAAGCTTTAGTATTGTACTGACAGGTCAATAATAGATAGGGTCTCCTGTCGCCTTCAACGAACATCTTTTTCAGTTACCCTTCTTTCTTCAAAAAAGATAAGAAAGCGTATGTTAAAAAATTACGTAGTATTCTTACAAAAAATTTGAAAAATCTCTTGATACGTTACATATTATTACATACTTTTGTGTCACAAGAGAAAAGAGTCTTTTCACATGAGTATATTGAATTGTTCAATCGAAATATTATGCAGCTAATAGGTGCATTTGCATGTCAATTGTTAAGCATAAATTTTACTATGTTTGTGCCAATAATTTGGCCAAAATCGCAATAAACAAAGATTCTTGCTTCCAGCCATCAAGACGAGTACCCTTTCATCAACCTACACCTGTGTTGTGCGAGAAAACGAATGTATATTGTTTACCATGAAATGAAAAGTTTAAAATGCTCTTTAGGGACTACAAGGGGCACCTGCTCTTATACAATTTACATCACATCGGATGTCGACCATTTTCTACTAGTGAGAGAGAGAGAGGAGAGAGAGAGGAGAAAAAAGTGTATCAATTTAGCAGATCTTTATTCTACTCATTCATACTTATGCCAAGAGCCAAAAACTCTCGCCTTCTACCTCGCTATGGAGGAATGAGGTTATAATCTCGAATCACGAATACAATTTGGCGCATTCCTTTGAATCTAATAGTCATTCAACATTACATATTATTGCATACATCGCAACAATGAAAATTTCTCTGTAATAATGCAATCTATGAGAAACATATTTTATTCTTTGAATGCTCCAACTTTACTAGCCCCAGCAGCACCACTCGACTCCAATGAATACGTTCCATTCTCTCTTCATCACTCTCCACGCGAACGAATAGCACAATATTGTAAATGTCTTCTTATCGCCATTCCCGTATTATGTATGTATATTGCTCTTGCTCCCTCACAAAAATCATCTCCTTAACAACTAAAATTCGTATTAGAATCGGCCAAGGAATGTTGAATACTTTTTGCCTCCTCTTTCTCTACTCCTTCATCTCCTGCTTTTATTTCTTTAAAGAAAAGAGGGCAACTATTCTCATTGTGTGCTACTACCTAAACACTTTGTTCACTCACATTCGTACTATTAAGGTTCGACAAACGTAGTACATTTCAACATGATAAAGTAAGAAATAAACGCGTTATAGTCATGTGAGTTAGTCATGCATAACATTCACAACTACTGTAAAACACGTTTTCCTTGAACACTCCAACCCAAAAACTCCTTCCAACATGCTTTCTCTCTGCTCACCAAACCAAAATGCTCCTTCTCTGATGGGCGACCAAGAGAGATGAGGAAAAAAAGAGGAAGAAGGACGGAGGGAGATGTGAGCGAGAAAGAAGAATGAAAATAAGAAAGGAAAATGCTCCCAGAAACTTCGTGTGTTCATGCAAAAAGCACTGCTACTTTTAGTGCTTCTTTGTTGCTCTGCTTGCTTTTAGTCTGCATGTTGGTGTCTTGGTTCATTCCATTCAAGTCATTTCATACGGACGCATAATGTATATCAACGATATTAGATTAGGCAAACGAGGTGATGTACTCAAATCTGTTCAATTCCACCCAAATTTTCTATCGTCTCGTCATTGCCATCATCAGCACTATTACTTGTACAATTGTATGTTATCCTAAATCGTACAACTATTTCTTTATCAATATACCACCACCACCACATTTACTTGTTCTTTCTACCATCTTCCTTTCAATTCAAATAAATACATATGCTTTTCTGCATGCCTGTATATAAAAGTTGTGAAAGTACAAGCATGCATGAATGAATGCAAGCAGTTCATTAAACCGTTTTATAATGAGCGACGAATGCGATCAAGCAAATTTTTTGTATGTTTGTTCTTGTAAACAAATTATTTAAGCATAATAATAACGTTCCCCTCTCTGTCGTCTGTCGGTACATTAAGTACTCATGTACAACCTATTTATGTACTAGAATGATAGATTTGATACTTGAAAATGATCAAGAAGTTTCACTTTATTTCGCGGTGGAGCTTTAATATTGTTTTATTTTGTTGTTTTGTGCATTCGAAAGTACTTTCTAAATTATGCTGATGTACTACTCTTTGACAGATATTTTGATTAATTGAATAATAATAAACTAATCTAATCCGAGATGCTAAATTTATGCCATGACACGAAATAGCTCAGAGTGTTACCATCTTTCAATATTTTGATTCTTGTAAGAAGGCAATCTCAAAATGAAAATGAGTTAATATAATGCCAAAATGTCTAAGAGAATAACAATCCTTTGTAGTCTCTACAACGTCTGGTTTTTGATTCACTCTCTGTTCTTCCACAGAAGAGTCGTCTCAAAGGAGAAGTGACACTCGTGAAAATTCTGTAGAGAGATAATCACTTCCCCTCCCCTGCTTGCGATAGCACTTTTGGGAACTATAGAATCCCGTCGTATTAGCTGCGGGCTGACTACAAGATGTATAGTAGTTTTTAGACAAAGTTTTGGTTTTGTGATGGTGGTGGACATAGTAGTTGTAGTGGTAGTCTGCCAACATCCGATTCATCCATCAGTTTCAGCTAAAACAAGTTGTTTACCACAAGTGTTCTTTACTAGAACTGTCAAAATTGTCAAATTAGGATCTGTGCGTGTTCCAAACGATGCTTTGATGTTTTGATTGCTTCATTTTTTTTCTAACGAATTATAGATGAAGATGATATATGTGCTCGGAAAGCTTTATCAAACACAGAAACACACAAGGCGAGTGTTTTATCTACTTTTAAAATGCTTTGTGTTTTTCTTTCCATGACTTTTCTCATCAAATGATAAACTATATTTGCGAATGAAAAGGATGGCGTGTGTAATGCTGCTGTGCTTCTCAATTTACACATTATTTCCTTCTGTACGAGACACAAGCAATTTCCGATATTGTTTACCCTCTCCGACATCATTATAATAAAAAATTGAAAATGTCAGGAAATGTTTACGAACAAATGGAATGTCACCATATAGGTACACAAATCTACTAACATTACACTTGGTACTACATATTATGAAGGGCCATATCTTCCTTTTTCTCTCCTCCTGCTGACACTGCACTGTACACCTACAGAGAGAGATCGTAAGGATTATTATTTTATTATGGATATAATTTACCTAAAGCCCTCATCTGCCATGAAACACTATGAGGGCACATATCCTCAGATGGAAATCCAGGTTACACACACGGTAAACATTACAAAAACCATGATATTATTTTTATACTTAAGCCCTTATTCCTACCCGCTTTCACTTTTTATTATTGATGTTCTTTATATATATCTCTCTAGCTTCATATTTACGTGTGCTATCACCAGTAAATGTGCGTTTTCCCGCAAGAGCAATAACCAACAAATCATCCAAAGTACCGCTCTTTAAGTGACAACTCGTTATAAATGTCACGGCCGGTAATAAACCATTATACGGAACAGATCTAGTTACTCCGAAGTACAACAAATAATAACATCATGCCTGTTAAAGAGGCAGTGAGAGGGAGAAATGATACTTATTTTACATGAATAAAAAAAATCTACAGTGTCAACATTTAAAAAAGGAGTAACAAAAAAAACTTGTCTGAAGAGAATAACAATCCTCAAGTAACATAACACTAGTTTTTGAAGAATTCTGGCAAATGTAATGATATTGTCACGTCGGGGAAAGGAAAAGCAAAAGAAAGGGAAAGGACTGTCGTAAAGAAAAAAAACTAAAGTCAGTTTTCGCATTGCGCAACACACATACAACAAAAGATGTAAGAATGATATGCCACATATATGTATACCCCTTCCTTATTAGTTATCGCGATCCGCGATTGCATCTACTCAATAGCCACAATGGAAATGTCGGAATGTCCGTTTCTCTAAAAAAATACTTTCCAGACGATCGAAGTTTTTTTATGAAATCACTGTGTAACCGTAACCCAAGTTAATTCGGGGAATAGTTTTTTTTGTAAAGTCATTTTGGAGCATTTTAATGGCTACTCTGTTCTATTGGAAGTCATACTAATGTCTCGGACTGAAATCCGCTACATCCTTACAACTTTTACAGTGACAGTGTATACTCCATTATGCCAGAGAGCCAAAAGAATAAGATGTAGTAAGAAATTTCGCGAGTACAAACTTGGGTGAAAAAGATTGGAGAAAAAATATATATCAGCCAGCATAAGCACACATTTCGTTTTTTCGGAGAAGAAAAAAAAGCAGTTCCAGAAAAGAACTTTATTATTGTCTCTGTGAATGGAGGTTATGAAATGTCGTTATAAACAGGGAAGCCTATCATTTACACTAGAAAACTCTCCTAGTAAAACATGCCAACCCTTCTAATATTTTTCAATATACCTAATACTGTATTATTCCACGAGGCGTACTATGTATATATAATAATAATGTAAAGTATGTAAAATATACATTGTACATATGAATGAGGGGGAAGTAAACGTTTTCCAGGGATTCGATTCCAGGAAGTCACGACTAACTTTTAAGTTACAAAACAGCCAGATGCCTACATATATAGCCCATTACATTGACTTTCTTTTTTCCTCTTCCTTTTTATCCTGAACCATACTGTTGACTAAATGAAAAAAATATGGAACGGCAACATCAACAACAAAACCAAACCACACAAGCTTTCACTCTCTCTATTTTCTCCGCTTTCTGCAGCCGCCAGCGACCCATCCGAAAAAAGGAGAGAAGAACAGCATGCGAGAGGAATGGAGCTTGAACACCCGCAATATAATTTATTATGTGTGCTTTGTCTACTCTCTCCTAGTATGCCATCGATCCCTTTTGTTTTCAGGAAGAAAGCTTTTTATGCATAAAGCTCATCGGTTGAAGTTATGTTGCTATTGCATTATTTTGGCCTTGTTGTGAATCAACGAGCTATGCAAGCAAGGAGAGAGAGAGAAGTCCTACAAAACATTTTTGCGTTGAGATGAGAGCAGCGTGGGTACTTGTACGTGCGCGACATTATGACCTCTTCCTGTACATAATGGAATACTCCGCAGACAGAGCCATTTCTTGTGAATGGCAGAGAGTATTATGCAAAAATACCATCAAAACATTCCGACAATAAACTTTATTTCTCATTATTAGTACCATGCGCTACTGTGTCTATCACAAACTGCCGTATCATAATATACATTTCAACTCTAACAAAAAGCCAAAAAAGGGATCCCATATTTTTTTCGGATACGCCACTATGCTACGAAAAAGGAGAAAATCGTAAAGAAAAGCATAATAAAAGTTGTAAGAGAATGACATATAAAAAGTGAGTATATGCCTGGTGCTGATGATGATGATGGTGATGAACATGAGGTCCATGCTGGTGAGGTATGTAACCGTTTGGAATGGGAATCCCGCTGGGATTATGGATCGGACAAGGTGGAGGGACATAGTCCAAGTATTCCGGATGGTAATATGGAGCAGTGTAATCCATACTACAGGGCAGTTCCTCCGATCCTGGTGGCCGTTAATGGAGACACACTGAAGTTGATGTCGCTGATGATGTGGAAGATGCGAAGAACAAAATGAACTTAATCATTCACACTAATTAAAACAGGCACGACCAAAAAACTTTTTCGCATCCTCTTATTAGTAAAATACGCTGTTGTATTTTGTAACTCTCAGCTTTTCTCTTTCTACTTGAAGTGTTGGTGGATGTAAGTAATATTATTATTTTATCTCAAATAATAATATTTGTATTACTGCCTCCTTCTCTCACCCTAACTCATATAATATATTCATTTAGCAATTTATATATTTTTTCGCAAGTAAAAACTTGTGGTTATGAGAGACTCCTTTTTATGTATAATTAATACCAGCGTATTAAAGAAGAGAAGAAGGGACTGAAATGACAAGCATTAAAACTTAAACTCACCACTTTACATTTTTAACACACTTTTTTTTACAAATTGCATTCATATCCATTATAGAACTGCGCATCACTTTTTTATTTTGTCATTTTGCTAAAGAAACGGCTCGGATTTCCTTCTTTAGGAAATATTAATATATCTTGTCAGTAGAAAGAACCATGTTTCATTAGTAGAAATGGAGGTCGCATCAATACAACAACGGCCATTACTCGAATGACTTTCATTAAAAGAGTGTGATTCTTGAGAGATGAGTGTCATCTTGCATGAAATGACACTGACGGCCAGCTATGTACATATTATTTTGTAGAAAACATGTGATTCACGTTACTCAATACTATTTCTTTTGATTGAGGAAAAGTAACAGTGCAGAGAAGGCAAAGCAATTAACAAGTGTGCTTTAAATCGATGAAGAAAACAATTAGATAGCTGATTATGACGGTAATGATAATGAAGTGTTTTAGTGCACATTACAGCAAGACGGCGAAGAAGAAAATGAGGTGTAAACGTGATAGTGCAAAAAAACTAGTTATAATGAGAATCCAATCAATGTAATCATTATAGTACTAGTAGAAATTGCTGTTGTCGAACAAGTGCAAACAGAGAGTGGTGAGTAGTGAGTACCATGTGGAACAAGTGATGATAGTGTTGTTGATTTAGTGAGTGATATGATGACGCGTAGACATGCGATAATTTTTTCCAATCTCCAATATGTCAGAAATGGCACGGTGCGGTGCTGATATATTGTTGGTAGTTTTTAGCAGCAACGGAGATATATATTCTTCCAAAAAAAAGTGACCGTGCGGTTGTTGGAAGTTTTTATATTTACTTTCGCAAACTTATTTTTGATCTTATTTTTTACACCAAGACAAAAATGGAGGTTGATACTGATTGCTACTATGAGCGAATGCTGAACAAAAAATAAAGAGAAGGAGAAGTCGATGCAGATTAGACGGCATGATGCCTGCTGCTTTATGCTATCCACTCTCTTTTTTGTATAATAATATTATTATATTTTACTACAGGACAAACGACACCATCCAACTACCACCACAAAATGCAAAAACAAGTAGTTGTGCTGTGTAAATAGTGTATTTAGCAGGAGAGAAAGTGAATTTTTGCGTAGCAGTAGAGGCTCTACAAGTACACGGCACCAATGATCTGGATGGACTGACAAAACGGGAGGACGAGATGACTGCAAGGGCCACCACATCACCACCACCAGGAGCAAATAAAAGCAAGTTAGAAAAATCGTATGTTTGAGTGAGTGAGGAAAGTGTAAAGTAAAAGTGCTTTTTCTCGTACCCTTGGATGCTCATGTATCTATCTCTGTGTAGGTAGAAAGCATAAGCAGCAGCATCACCAAAAAAGAAAGATAGAATGATGGTAGGTTCTAGCTCTCTCGATTTTCAAGCAGTCTTTGTATCTTGTGTATATATACCAATCACATAATGCCTCTCTGCTGCTGCTTCACTACATTGCATTACATATTACATCACTTCAAACACAAAACTAGTGGAATAGATGTTAATACTACAGTGGTACTGCCTTGCTTGTTTGTATACGCGAAGAAAATAGAGCGAGGTGGCATGGCATCTGTACTGCTTACTATACTGCTGCTGTTCTGTTGGTGGTGGAATTGGTTTGGTTGAATGTTATGTATGAACAAAGCTCAGACAAGCGAGCACAAGTCATGCCAGTTCTCTGTATCTTTTCTCCTCTCTCTCCAAACACATAGAGAATACCACAGAAGACACACATGTACACATATAGAGCAAAAAAA
>JAQFZG010004835.1:0-11168 GCA_034695465.1 Entomobrya nicoleti
TGTATACATACAATACTATAAGGTAGGATAACTTTTTTATGGTTAGCAGGAGCAGAACATTGAACATTACTTTTATGTTGCTTGGAATTGTAGGACTCCCTTCCTTGTTACTCCCGTTGCCGTCTAGTATTTCGTGCTGATCTCTGGTCATCATGATGATGATATTGATGATTTATACAATGTATGTGTAGAATGTCTCTCATACTACTGCTGATAACTTGGATCTCCAATGATCTCACCTGATTGGCGAAATACAAGCATGTTTTCATCAAAAAACCTGCGAGGTACATCAAGACAATCTGACTGGTACATTCAAAGTGCCGAATTCCTACTTTAAAATAACATTTTCAATGTTATAGTTTTAAAATCTTTTAAAATTCTATGTAACGTTCATAATATTCGACTATATATAATAACAAATACTGAGTGAACTGGCCGAGACTATTGTAAATATGCATTAATAAAAATTTGGAAGAAATTAGAGACATCTCTGCAAACGCAATTTAAAAAAAATTCAATGCATGGTAAAATCTTTCTTGCCAATCTGATATTAATTGATGTGACAAAAGAAGAACACGTACAAGCCAGCATCATACAGCCAACTTACATGTTTGAGGCGAAGCTACATGTAAAGTTTATAAATTGCGGAGGTGCGTTTTAATGGAAAGGGACCGTTGTACGGCATCGTGAAAGCCAAAGTATTCAACCCTTTCCTTTTCGTTTAAAATTTGATGCGAGTGATAATCGTAGATTTAAAGGGACAAGTGAGAAATATATGATGCTAATCCTTGTTTGTGGTGTGTGTTTCCTAACAGTTTATAATTGGGTTGTCAATGTCTAGAGAGGGCCTTTTATCCATGAAACGTAATAAACTTTGGAGTTTATGTTCCTTATCATAGTGCCAAACTAATCAATACACCCAACGAATTCCGAGTTTGGGGCACAGAAACAACAGAGCCGAGCGAGTCAAGTTGTGAGATTGGCACATGCATGGCATGGAGATTAATTCGAAAATGGAAAGTACTTGCGGGAGCGGTACTAGTCTGCTTCTTCATCTCATTGTACATCGGAAGCTCATCAGTACCTGTGTCTCATGGGAGGAGGAATTCTTATAATAATGATAAGCGAGGTAAAACCATATATTTATGTGTGTATGTCTAATGGTATTATGGTTCTAAAGCGCTTGCTAAAAGACTACTATACTTACAACAAATCTACGCAATTTTCAGGAAAATTCTTTGCAACAAATCTTCCACCAGCTGGACATTCAGAGATTTATGAAATTAATCATCAACCAATTGATAATCACCATTTGGGGGTATGTTTTTATTTTCATGGAGAGAAAATCACAAATGCAATACACAGTCACAATTTTAACACAAAATATTCTTAATTATTTAGATAATAGTGCCGTTTCGTGACAGATTCGAGGAACTGCTCACGTTCGTGCCTTATATTCACCGGTACCTTTCTGAAAAAAGAATCTCTCATCAGGTCATTGTTGTCAATCAGGTAAGTTCATTAGAAATTTTTGAATAGTTTTTTTATAATTGTTTACACGCATATACCTACCTATAATACTTTCACAATACAAACAAGTCTGATCCAAGTCCTACGAGAAGCCTAAGTATGTAAAATAGTAATATAAATGGTGCTGGCCCAAATAGGAAAGTTGCGTAAATTATAACAGGAGAAATCCATAAAAATCTTTCAAAGTGTCTTTTCATGATTTCACTTGTGGGTCCTTCAAGATCAAAAAGGGGCACTTGAACTGTATCGAAAAGGGGTGATGGGAGATGTATGTCGTAATCTTCAGTAAATTTTTTGATCTTGCTAAAACCCTCACGAAGTATTTTAATTGGAGGCAAATCTTCTAATGTATCCCTCAATTGTGTAAATAATGGAGGTAATTTTGGAGGTAATCCTGGGGTCGGAATTACATCCAAGTCTAAAGTTTTGCCTTCATTGCTTTCTGCTGGCAAAACCCATGCAGTGGAAAAATGTTTACTGTGTAATACTATCAAGAGAAAAACAATCTCTTTCCACAGTTTAATAATAATTAACTCCATTTTTAATTAAAATACGCAGTAGAAACACAAAAGAGTGTGACAGAACAGAACACAGTATAAAATGTATACGCCTGCAGTAAGGCTTATGATGAAACTTGCACACAGAAATAAGTTTGCACAAGGGAAAACAATCACTAGCTCTTTCACTTGATTGACAGACCATTGAATTCAATTGACATTGCATACAAATGCACTATATTTACATTTTCCATTATACAAAATTTTCTGCTAACTTGAATGGATAACATTACACCAATTGCTTAATTTTCCTTGTCAGGTTGATGGCTATCGATTCAACAGGGCCAGTCTAATTAATGCAGGATTTCTCTATGCAACTTCCCCCGGAAGAAAGGATGGGAAAATTAGTGACTATATTGCCATGCATGATGTTGATCTCCTTCCATTAAATAAGAACCTTCCCTATGAATTTCCTGGGGAAAGTAGCGTCATGCATGTGGCGGCACCTGGGCTCCACCCTAAATATGACTACCCTTCATTCATCGGCGGAATACTTTTGGTTTCTGTACCTGCCTTTTTCAAAGTGAATGGGATGAGCAACGTGTACTGGGGCTGGGGTATGGAAGATGACGAATTTTATGTACGCCTCCGACAAAACGGTATCGAGGTGAGAATTAGAAAAGACAACTGGTGTTTACACTACAACAAGGTATCAATTTCTGTAATTCACACCTTTTCTTTAATTGATTTTATTTTAGGTTAAGCGTCCACTGGGAATAACTACAGATAAAACGGATACATTCCGCCATGCTCACAGTGCTCGTGTTAGACCCCGTGACATGACCAAGTGTTATGATCAATTTACCAAAACCAAAAGACGTGATCGACTCACCGGCCTTAGTAATTTCAATTATACATTGATATCTACCTCTGAAATGACAATTGATGGGGCTCCACTGGTTCTTCTAAATGTAAGACTGCGATGCGACACAACGATCTCGCCTTGGTGTGACTGCACAAACTCTACAAGTGGTACTAATACGAAAACTCAACAAAAGAACTCGGGCAATAAAAGTAAAGCCAATAATAAATCGAAAGGAAAAATGTTATTGTAAAGTGAAAAGAGTGAAATTAAATGAATATATAGTTAAAGTAAACACAAATATATTATCCCAGAAAATGATAAGTTTATTGGCACATTTTTTTCAAACATACTATGATTGCACTTATTCACATTTCACATATAAAAAAGTTAAAAAATTATACATAGTACATATATTTACTGAAATACATATTATATTAAACATTACTAAGATCACTGTATTTTAAATACTTGCACAATTACAATTATTGGTATGAACTCTAATTAATCGTTGCATCATCATCATTTTAAATTCCTTCATGAAAACTTCGAAGTTGTTGAGCTCTGACTTCTGAAGCTTTGTTTAGAAGATCTAGCTGTAATATTATTGCTGTAGAGACTTCGCACAGAACCATCAAATGTGCTAGGCCGGTGCATGTCCATATCATACATTTCCGAGCCTTCCTCCGTGGTCATTGTCACCACAGTTTCAGGCACTCCTCCGGATACACTTCTTATGGATTGATGATCAGAATCTTCGTCTTTATTCACCTTTGGAATTGTTCTGTCTGGAGGCTGGGACGAAAACAAGTTAGCTCCCTCCGTGAATTGTTCAATTGTAAGATCTTTCGTAAGCTTCTCATCCATTTCCAAACGTCGTACCGTTATATTTTTCAGGGTAGTTTGTTTGGAAAAATACTTGTATTCCCGAGCGATCATTTCCCTTAAAAATATCCTCCATTTGGGATATTTCATGAGTATTTGTCTAATGTCTGCGTGATACATCAACAACACCTCAGTTTTGTCCTCGGCTCTGTACGATTTATTGTACAATGCTCCCGGGTATAAGGCAGGAATTCGTCCAAAAACTTGACGTTCTTCGTATCTTTTTATAAATTCATAATTCCCTGTTTCTGGATTTTGTTGATATGAGGTCACTGCCCCTCTCATGACAATGTAGATACCTGTGCCTGGTTCCAGCTCATTTGCTATTCCCATCCCTGGAAGGAACATGTAATGACGCAAGCGAGAACACACGGCTCGCACAAAGTCAATGCGATAACCCTTGCCGAAAAAGAGACAGTTTGTCACACATTCATGGAATAAAGCCAAGTACACATCTTGTTGCACATATAAAGGAAGGATGTCCGCAATATCATTATAATTGACGCCACGACTGCAAACAAAATTCATGTTTCAGTTTCCACAAATGCTTAAAGTAATCATTGTGGAGAATTTGTCTGGAATCTTTTAACTAACCAATTATTCCATGTCATGTTGCAATATGCCCCTGAAAAAATAAACGTCGATATTTGAGTACTGAAAAATATTTCACGAGTTATACGATAAGTTTTGCCAAGTAAAATACCTAACGTTTGATGACCAACGCTGGAAAGCCCAATAACCTCCAAATATTCTAACATTTTCTCTACTCTCCCTAAGTACTCACGTTTGGCTTTGTTTCCTGAACTCAATCCGGTTGTAATGTTACCTGTTTGGTAATGTTAATAATGTTTTAGTAATCTAGCATGGTTAAAAGAAATTCTGCATCAAACAAGAAAAATGTTTTGATCACGTAGTACCAAGCATAATGGACAAGAATAAGGAGCCGAAAAAAATGCAAAAGACTGCTAGAGAAATTTCATCAAAATTAGTAGGTGTGATGTCCCCAAACCCGCACTGTACGTTAAAAGAATTCAAGAAATAAAGCAAGCAATATATATGAGTACCAATTATCTCTTCACCAAAATTATAAATCACCTACCGTTGTAAGCACAGCCATGACCCAGTAAACAGAAATAATGTACCAATGTGAAGGTCTCGAGTCTTCATACAGACTTTCCACAAACGAAGGGCTTACTCCCGGTGGCGGTGGAACTGTTGAACTCCCATAAGTCTTGCCAAATTCTATACGAAATTTGTAAACCCATCCGTTCTTCACACATTTTGCTGTCCAGTTTCTGTCGTAGTCACTAGAGTGTCCAATCGGTTTACTGAGAGAAAAATTATCCGTAAGACACAATATTTCGACATGTTTTTTTAGTCTGTTTTGTGTTGCGAATTACCAAGATAGCCAAAAGAAAATACAGGCTAGAATGTGAGCCAAGTAAAGGAGAAAGGATACAGATGTAATAAGTTTGAACATAAGTGTGGACACTTCGATGTCATCCTTCAGTTTCCAAAGTTCAGAGAAGAATTTGATCTGAAAGTATTTTATAGTGAATCGTTTTTTGTGACAAAAATACTTTTCAAACATTTAAAATTAATGAAAAACATGTTCTTAAGATCTATCGTACTGAAAGGAGGCACCGCAGTAACATGAACGCTGTCCCCTTTTCACCAGTTACAATATCGTATGGAAATGCAACAATCAAGTCATATAAAAATCCTTGAGGTCGCAATAGATAACTGAGAAAAATCATTATAATTCATAAAAATCTGACGAAAATGAACTGAAATTATTCTTAATAATTTAATTTAGTTAATAATTATAATTTACTTTACTGGCTCATAATCTTTTTGAGGTCCTTGCAATACGTCTGTCTTTCCGATACTTCAATAGCAGTGAAAAACTTTAAGGCTATGTTTAACCATAACATTATGTCAAAGATCTTGCCAAACAATGTTGTCCAATGGATTACAACACTATCTAATTCATCCTTGAAGAAGAAAAATACATGGAATAAAGCAATTATCGGGGAACAAAACCGAACTACTTGAACGAGTGTTTTGAAATGGACAATAAACAGGCAAGAAGGATGAATCACAAAGTTAAATCGGTCGGTACTGGAAAGGCAAAAAACAAGCAATGAGTAAGAAATTCTCATTTGTAATATGTACTTTTCGAGATAATAATTCATTGCAGGCTATTCTAATGCCTTACTCGTTCGAAAAATAAATGTAGTGTTGAATATTTTGATTGCAGCCATAACCAATAAAACGTTGGTACCACTTCGGCTCTGCCACAACCTTATAATTTTCTGTGTCGATGACATTTCCACCCACAGGAATATGAGAGGCACTCACAAAGTACTTTTTGACAAACTGAGTGTTATTTTCTTGTTCCTTAGTATACTCATTCATATCTTTCGCTTTCAATTTCCAGGCTTTTACAAGAAAAGATTCCCGTTTGTATTGGAGAAGACCTTGCAATATGTCTTTTCTGGTCAAGGGATACATTTCAAGAATTGAAGCAAAGTCAAAGGCTTCCAGCACAAGTAATTGTAGGTTTGACGCAGCGTATGCAGAAAATCTACGTTTCGCGGCATACACCAAACTCATTTCGCCGATTGATCTGTTATTAAAATGAAAGTTCATGGTGCAAATAATACGTTACAAGAATATAAATCAGGGGTTTTGTAACTGAGATTTTTCATACTCGCCAGTAGACAATGTGCATAGCCAACGATCATCTCTATCACAGACCCAAATTTTTCCTTTTGCGATAATGTACATCCTGTAATCTAAATCTCCAGCTCTTGTTACTAGACTGCCTTTGGGATAGTACTCAATTTTCAATTTAAACTTGAGTGCATTTACAAATGCATCGGTGAATCCTATAAATATAGGAACCTACAACAATAAAACAAATTAATCATTTTTGGTTTCATAAAATATGAAGAAAGTACTAACGTATGTCGTAAGAAGGTATGTTTTATACTCTATCAAGGACATCTCCAAAGTACTCATAAAGCAATTCTCGATGAAGTATCGGATGCAGATCAGAAAATAGCTGAAACAGTTATAAAAATTAGTACGCAAATAACATTATGTGACATGATTTTGATAACTATAATATAACATACGTCATTCGGCTGAAGACCTTTGGCATAAGACCATGAAAGTCTAAAAGCCTTCCTCACATACCTGGAATGCAGTTACAATTTTTCATTGGACCAATTGTCAACGAGGAAAAATATTGTTTTAAACATAAACAAGCACTGTTTCTTTAATACATAGTGAACGATTTTCGAGCGCCTTCGCGAGAAAGTGCTATTCCAAGTCGTTCCAATTTCTCTCTGTTAATGGCTCTTATTTCATCAGTATCAATTTGAGCAGAGGTTATGTCAGAAACAATAGCTTGACAGACAATAAAACCTAAATAGAGAAATAAAAAATGAAGATGAAGTGTCATTTGAGAAATCTAAAAGTAAGCTCAGGTTTTGTTTCATTCATACCAAATAGAGAAACACTTGTTAGAAAGTGAAGTTCATTTCTACGAAATGTAGCCAAGTCTCCAAATCCGATCACTACATTTCAATTTTGGAAAATACTTCATTAATATAAATGCAAGTATTTTCATACTTTAATATAAAGTTAGTAAGCTTTAAATATCTGACCCATCAACACTTGGCCAACGTAGTACAAACCAAGTACACATCTTTCTGTAAAGCTATGAGCGTAAAACACATCGTCCTCTGTGATCTTATCGTCTAAATTCTGGGGTTGGTACCTTTCCCTTAAACCGAGTTTTTCTATTTTTGCCAGATGGAAATCGAAATACGATGAGTAATTTTTAAACTTATTTTAAAAGTACCTAGTGTCAAATAATTTAGCTACCTTCTGCTTTATAATCTACCCATGTTCCCGTCAAACAAACTGGCATCTTGTACTCATCACCGGGTGTCCAAGCGTAGCCGAATGTTGGACAAGCAAAGAAAAAAGCCAGTGCTGACAATATGAAGCACATCAAAACGGTAATAGACAGGTAAAACAGAAACCTGTCATAGAATATTAGTTACACCTTTAATTAAGTGCTTATGAAAATATAAAGTGTTTCAGTCCATTCAATCCAACACGATAAAATTGGCTCACATGACTGTTGTTCTATTTTCAAAAATACGATGAACAATCACGTAGAGTTCAATGAATTTGTAACACCGGAGAAACCGGATCCATCGAAGTTTCATGAACCATGAGTGTCCTAAAAATTGTCATTCTATCATTAGCAAACGAACTCGATTCAAATGAAAGCTTCAAATACATGATGAGAAAATTTGTTTTCATACCCCGTCCATAACCGAAAATATCAGTCGCCCCAGTACACGTTATTATAAGTTCAAGTGGTATCGTCATTGCAATCTCGATGAAAAAAGGTCCATGGAAAATGTAGCGACACCATGTTTTCACCTAGATTATTATGCATAGTAGTTATATTTATTACAAGTCTTGTGATGCAAAAATACTTATATTTTAATAGTTATGCATACAGGATGGTATCTCATTTCTCCCTCCCTATATGAATAGTAAGCCCAGTGGCCCTTCATGAAGCTGGACAGACATTAAAGTTTGGTTAACTGATGTGTCCTATGAAATGATACGATCAATTGATTGCGTGAATGATAATGATAACTTACGTATCAGCGCAGAAAAGAAGGTCCAGAAAAATTTCAAAATATCTCAAGTTTGGTCCCTTGTAACCCATGAACATTTCAATGACAAGGGTCATAAAGGTGGCTACTGCGGCCAAGCCCATTCCAGCTTGCCAAAGGATACCAAATAAGCCAGCGGGATGTAAAATATCCGGCATTGTTTTCTCTCTGAGAAATACATTTTTATGGAACATGAGTATGGCACCGGCATCTCAAACTCAAGTTTTATCAACATTTTAATCTTTAATACCTAATGAAATTTGATCCAATAAAGTAAAGATAAGGTCTTTCATAATGATCGAATGTCAAATCGCTCCCAACAATTGGCTTAGAAGGGTCATCTGGATAACTAATCCATGATGGCGGTACAGCTTGCCTTGAGGTTTCAGAATCGTCAGGAACAATTTTCGTATGTAAATATGCATGGATTTCATCCTCTCTTCGTTCCTGTAATTAATATGAAGTTTTGAAACTTACACATGCAGACATATGTAAAAAGCGTATACTCGTGTCGTTACAGTTTTAAAAATCGGCATACCATTTCATCGTTGATATACTCCATCAAACCTTCGTCGTCACCTAGAACCTCTTCAAAAGTGGAATAATCGACTGCATATAGCACTACATAGCTAAGCGTTTTCACTTGATATGGGTATGGCTCTCCAAAAAGCAAGTCCCGTAGACCAAAATGCCCCGTAGAAGTTAAAATTGCACTAGCAGTTTCTTCGCCGTGTTGATACAAGGCCACGGAGCCATTTACAATTACATAAAGGACTCTTCTGACCTCTCCAAGTTGTACAAAAACTATGTCTGGTGGAACAACAAACCTGTAAAGATGCGCAAGAATTAAAAACTATAGTTTACAAACAAAGTTAGAGGGCTACTTTCACTAATGTACTAATTTACCGTCGCATCAGTCTAGACATATCAATGATAGCTTGAGATGGAATTTTCTGTAATGGTTAAGTTTGCAATAGTTATCAATTGTCTAATTATACAGCTAAAATTAAGTGTGAATGCGGCTCTACTATTTACAGCAAAGGCCGGAACTCCGTCAAAAAATATTTCTCCTTCCACCAGGAACACGTCTTCGAGCAAAGTTTTACCAGCATCGTACATAAGATGAGTTCCTTCAGGCAAACTGCAGCCAGACACATATTGATGTTGTAGGTCATAATGTTCAATCTATAAAAAAGATAATCCAATGTAGGTCTATGCACAAAAATCCTCCTTTAATTCTTCACTTACCAATTTCTTTAAAAGTCTCGTAGAAAGTCCATTATGACGGACAAAAGTTTCCACTACGAGAAGCTTCTGGTGAAACAAAAGTCTAAGGAAAAAATAAAATAAAATACATGCATATAGCTTGGCAGCTACGGGAGAGGACAAGAGATGAAGTCGTTGTAGCTAGACTTACTTTGGGGTCAATCTAGCAGACAACGCCGAGGTAAGTTGAGCTAAAATATATGATACGAAGAAATGTCCAAGAATCATTACAACAATAATGAAGATAATTTCTTTAGCAGTTTGTGGACAAATATTTCCAAATCCCACTGATCTGTTTTTGGGAATAAAGTATGGAATAATTTTGAATTTCTTAATATTGCAGATAAACACAATTATTTTTTGTGGGATATTTCATACGTGATAGTGCTAGCGGCGAACACAATCTATAATGATGATTCATTTGTTTTTATAAGAAATTGAAAAATGCTATAATTAGTTTCAAAAGTAGGATAAATACTACCAATTTTTACAAATATTTATGTGACATACCGGCGTGGTTAAAATATATTGTTCGAAATTTAAACCCGCAAGAACTCTATGCCATCTGCTATCGGGGTACGAAGGATTGAAAAATGATATTTCATTACATTCTTTGCCTCTTCTGTAAAAAACATAACATTGGTATCATTATCTGAACAAACGACTCAAATAAATTATTGTAGCATAAATATTTAAATATTTTCCATGTACCCGGGTTCGCAGACCAGACAGATAAGCCATAACGCAATAACAAAAGTTAAGTACAGCAAGTAGTAAGTCATTTTGAAAATTCTGATATAAAATAGTTTGATGGCAAATCTCTCATCTAGGAACTCCCAAAAGCGCACAACCTAGAGTAGGTAAAATATATGCAAAAACACGAGACGCAACCATGTTCAATGGTTATTAGTGGGAACGTTTCAAATATCAGAGCTAATAAGTAATATCATTACCTTCCACACTTTCAGCACCATTCGTACAATTGAGGACAACCAATTGTGATAAAAAAGTTCAAATGGAATGATGCTCAAAAGGTCACAATAAAATCCAAATGTTCTCAATTTAACGGTTAATCCATCTTTTATCTTGTAATATATTCCTGGATCAAGAGACATACCATATTTGTTGAAATTAAACGGTAATAATTTAGAGGGTTTTACTTTTAAGCTGCATATCATATTCTAATTAACCTGTAGATGGACAGGCCAAGAATACTTCAACAATGAGATCTGCTAAGCAAGCTAAGCAAATTAATGGCCAATAGCCAGAAACGGAAATACAGGCGGAGAAGTAAGTATCCTGGAAATCATCAAATGTCCAACATGCAGGTGTAATCCAGCCCAGATAAAACCATAAACCTAAAAATCCTGCATTGACCATGGTCAGCACATATCCTGGATCGTAGTAAATCTCTGGTACAGA
>JAQFZG010004836.1:0-11164 GCA_034695465.1 Entomobrya nicoleti
GCATGAAAATGTAATCCAAGGTGGTGAATCAGAGGTGGCACTCCCTCTTTTAGCAAATACAAAACAATGTGCATTTTTAATGGTCCATTTTTATGCTAATTTTTGAATCAATTCAGATATCTAGCCAGAAAAAAACATTCGTAATCAAAGTTGCAGTTCAACGAAACTCACGCTTGTAACTGACTAATCTTGAAGCTTATATATTCACCCTTTAAATAAGTAACCAATGCTGCAAGCTATGTAATTAAAAATTAGTGCAAAACTTACGTTGTATGTCTATCATCTATTATAAGGTGGACATGGAGGGATCACTGCCCAATTCAATCAATGGGTTTAAGTGTTTTCTGAGTAATATTTCAACTTTTGTCAATTTATGCAAGAAAAATATTTCCCTCTTACGATTAAATTGTCCACAAGCACATAAAATATGCAATAATTCACATAATATTATCCAGCGCTTTTTCCCGCATGTGATGCTTTTCTGGGTTTTTGCAGTGTTTTGGAAATATAAGATATTTTACTTTCAGTACAGGCCTTACTGATAGCTAACTGTCACACCAATTAAAGTATTATAAGGAAAAACAAGCATACTTTTTTAAAAAATTGTAAAAAGCTAGATTTGACTACAGTCTACATCACAACAAGCCTTTTTCAAAATCCTACTCGAAGTCGGACGCATGTGATTAGTTTATGTTTATTGAACCGGAATTTGGCTTGTAAATAAAATCGCGATCTCAATGGCTTTGGTTTGGGGAGTCTCACTTTCTTGAAGAATACAAATGACAAATTATGAGAACTAATCAAGCTATTTTGAAAATTAAGACATCCTGTGGTGAAGTACACTGTAATAGTATCCGGTATTTTTTGTAGTCCAAATGTTGCATACAAATATTTGAATGTATATTATAACGTATAAAAACAGTACATAACAATCAAAATTTATTTCGGAGCAATTAAAATTAAGTCTTAAACTAATAAGTTAAAAACTGGTTACTTTGTGAATGGACTGTTCTAATTTACAGCGTGACAATGACAGAATTTTAAAACTGACTAATCTGTTTAAAACGAAAATTTCCAATTTGATAAAGAACTTGTTGTTTTCTGTATGAAGAAACAAAAATATTTAAAAAAAATAATAATACATATATTACATACATAAATGACCGTGCTATGAAAGTACAAATTAAAAGATGGATGTGACATGAGTTTTTGATCTACAAGTTTTCGTAATTAAGTTCGTGAATGGGGTTAATTATACTATAGCATATACCTTTAATTTTACGAATCCTTAATGTTCCTCTGCATGACTTTACGTGTAACTAAATGGTTAAATTAAAAATCTTACTTTTTAAAGCATTCAAGCCAAACGAGTACTCTCCTTACATAATTAGCATGACTCTATCGAATAGAGAAGTGACTTTATTTTAGCTTTTAATAAGTCACAAATAAATACACAAAACCAGGAAAAGTTGTAAATTCTGCTCCAATTTTAAGTGTGGGTGTGTCTAATTCATTTTTTTTTTCAATAATATGTGCATTTTTGTAAAAACAAAGAATCTACGTGCGGCATGACCAACAAAATATTTTATGTTTCGTAAGACATTACATTACAGTACTGGTATGGTATATGCAAATGAAAAAGATGAATTTCTCTAGAAAATTGTATTCAGATTTTCTAAATCACATAAAATCATTATTATTTACTCTAAAGATTGAAATTGGTGTGTATATGAATGCACTATGCACTACGCGTGTCATCTTTTAAAGTCGTGATTAACGGTGTGAAAGCGTATACAACTACACTTCCTATCGCCCATTGAAATAGCATTTGAACATTCATCTTGAAACAAAGAAAATTGTAAATGCTATATGTTGGCTGTATGTATTTGTAACCGCTTTGTTCACTCGGATGATTTCTAATTTAGAGTAAACTTGTGTTTTTTTCACTAAAGCTAGTAAAGGGATCTATTTCGATTTATACTGCAAGATATAGAATATATACATGCTGTATAAATATAATATGCAATTAACATAAAGTTATCTTAAATGTTACGTGAAGTTTACTTTGTTACAACTTGTAACTAAATTACATGATATGATATAACCTCTTATATTGGCTAGTGTAATGTATCGCCATTGTTCCAAAACATGCAACAGTTCTGAAATTCGTAAAATATCAAATGGGAAAGTTGTATATAAAAGCGGATTCTCTCATGATCCTTCACATTCAACAATCAAACTCAATCTAAATCAGCAACAAGAAAACAACAGAAAATCATCAAAATGAACAGCAAACTTGTAAGGAAACTTTAAAAATAACAAGAAATTTTTAAGTTAACTTTTTGATAATGAAAACCTGTATTTCAGTTTGCCATTCTGGTCATCGGGCTTGTCGTTGTAGCCACATTGGCTTCAGCTCAGGAACCTAAGGGAAGTGTCAGAGAGAAGCGTGGATATGGACATGGCCATGGACATGGTCACGGTTAGTTGGACATCACGTAACGTTAAACGTTAAAAAATACAAGTATCGTAACGTAATTATGTTTTACTGTTCAGGTCCTGGTGCTGGCGGTGGTGCCCGTGGTCCAATTTATTTCTGTGGATGGGTAGGAAGCAAAATGGGCAGCAGCTATTCCCATCACGGATAACAATCTCAAGCTAAAATATGGATAGGGTCTGACTAACCAAGTTTGTTTTCAGAAAATTGGAATATTTTGCAGAAATATCAAGAGTGAAAAGTTTATAAATAGTTGTACAACACGTTTGGTGCTACTTAAACCTAATTGTCCCCCAAAACATGTGCTAAATATATTTTTTGATTTTAGACATATTACATATTATCGATATAAACACAAATACTTTTCGTTGAACACATATTTTCTAGCTTGTGAATTTATTTGCATATGCTGGCATATTTCAGAGGAGCCGTAATAATTTCTTACCACTAGCTTTAATTCATTTTAGTGATTAAATTAGGCATTCCTAGTCCTGGACTCATACAGAATCATATTTACACACGTATTTAGTGGCACCGTTGGTTATAAACGATCTCCCTCGTTCATTAGTACGGTCACGGTCATTTGAATTCAATGCAATTCATGAAGTACAGCATTCATTGGGTTCAAAAACTCCAGCAGTATCATCATACCAGCCAATAGTGTTTAGTCCAATGTTTGGCAAAAGGTAGCCGGGTAACGTCACTAAATGCTGGAGCTGGAACAGTTCCGCAGCCACACCATATGAACGACGAGAGGGTACATATAACGTAGCACATAAAAGGCTAATATAATGCAAAACATGTCTATCATCTATTGAATTAACAATGTTCCATGTACATTCAAATCAGTACAGCGATAATTCAAGACTCAAGACAGTATTTTTTTTACTATAACCTTCCTCACTCGTACAGCATATACAAATAAAAGAATAAGAATGCTAAAAACATTTGTCCTCTCGTCATTAAAAACTGTTCAATCATTAAATTGCCTTCAAATATTTAGTATTTGACTAAAGGTGTAATAACGAAAGTTTACCAGCAATGGCTTGTATTTGTATTGGCCCCATATCAAGTGGGAAAACATTACTATTAAAACGATTACAGGGAATTGAGGTAAATTGGAGACATAACCGAAAGTTCATCAACTACAAAGGATCCTGTGATGATACACGAAAAACATAATATTATACCCTCTTTTGCTCATAGGTAGACGAATCAACCTCTACGGTAGAAACTGTGGGGTCAAATATTGTTCAAGTACCAAAAGTCCTACACATTTCAAGTGATGGCACTAAAATGCCCAACAGTCACAACACTTCAGGAAAGGAGGATAAGGATTTTGTAGGTGTTCGAGAAGTTGGAGGTTCCATGTCTCCTTTATGGCCCTCCTACTACAGTACTTATAAACCGGTAACTAACTGTTAACGAATGACTCATTTATAATATATATTTAGTTATCAGGACTCTAAATTACTGTTACTTTTGCGTTAATTGACAGATCATTTATGTTATCGATTCTAGCAACCTATTTCAAGTTTCAATTTCAACTGTACATCTAATGGAAATATTATCTCATGAGAAATTGGTGCGATGTAGAATTTTAATACTTTTAGCAAAGAGGGATTTGACTGATGCCAAGAAGCTGAATTTACTTAAGTTTATGATGAGATTGGACAGTATAATTACCCAGGTTGGAAAGCGCGTAACTCTTTTGGAAGCCAGTTCAATAACAGGCGATGGAATAGAAGATATTCGTAAATGGATAGTGGACAATGCTGCGTTTTCCTCAAGGTTGAGTCAAATTGAAAAGGGCACAATGCCAATGCAGGTAAAAACGTAATTACACATTGAATATATTTTGAATTTAAGGTCTTTTATTCATTGAGAAAAACTTGAAAACAATTTTGGAATAAACGAAGTATTTCATCATGTAAATGGCACCATTTTTGCAGAAAGATTATTGTTTATTATATGACTACAGTTTAAATTTTCATTTGTTACATCGTGCTAAAATAAAATTATACTGTAAGTTTAGTGACATAACATGAGCGTTTTATATAAAGTATTTTAATGAATATTAAAATTGTATTGACTGATATTTGATATATATTTTTTCTGTTTAATAATTGTTATATATGATATAGTATACTCTTTCCGTTAAAAATTGTAAATTTCTGAATAGGAAAATAGCAATATTTTGGGAATAACTTCTACAGAACAAACTGTGACCGATTGTATCATATTATAACTTTTCATATACATATTTTCTGTAATACATCCAGGTGAGCAGACAGATACTTCATTAATATGTTTACAGATTGTAGGCTGTTTTATAATTACATCACAGTTTTAATGTTTAATTTAATTGTGTTTATTGACTGATTTTCGTTTTAAATTATTTTTTTATCCCTTACAACAAATTAACAATGACATTATGATATTTTTCTAAACTGAGCGAAAGTTGATACTGAATTGGTTCTATAACCAAATTACATGAAGTCCTTAAACTACAAGCATTTGTAACGAATGCTGTAAATACATTGAACACAGATAACTTTTTAATCAATGGTGTAAATATAGTCATTAGTAGCAACTCATTATCAGTATTGTTTCAATCTCAAAAGTGAAAATCTTAACGATATTGAAAAATAAAAGCCTCTTTGTAAAATCTTGAAAATCATGAGAAAGAAATGTCAATGAACTAACTTTTATCGTGAATGTCTCACTAGCATCACTTGGCTAAGAAGCATAAAACACTTCCTGGAACTTCATTCTCACAAGGATTTCTGACTTTCCCGAGGATGTGAACGCTCCAAAATCCTGGATACGGAGTCTTCCAAGGTTCATGTAATCAAGGAGTTCAATGCAGGCCTTTTCAGAAAACTGTTGAACAAAATTTGAAATATATTAGTAACCTTTTTTATTCGCCAATTTTTTAATGTAATGACTTTACCTGTGGGGATGAAATATCCAGATGAGATAGCCTCTGGCAGTTCACAACTCCACATAACAATGAAACGTCACTAATATGGGAAGCCCTTATCTTTAATTTGCGAAGATCTGAAAGCCACATATTAACATGCAAATGAACATCATAATTTTCCTTTTTTATTCAGGAATCTCAAATAAACTATGAATAAAATTAGAGAACGCACCAGCCAGACTTCCAATAAAATGACTAAATCTCATGAGATTTCTGTTGGTTACTCGGAGATCCCTTGGCCTTACAGATAATTCAGTAGAGGAGACCGACAACTTGGCACCAGTAACGCCTTCATCCGAAAATGTTGGTTGAGAAGAATCAAAATTCTGGACAATAGCAAGCTCCATGAGAAAAGGCAAATCTCTAAATAAAATGGCGAGTCCATTATCAGAGAGTCTGTAAGCTCCATTAACTGCAACACCTTCGACGATTTTAAGGCACGTCAATGTATGAGGTACTTGAAGACTTCTATCTGGGGCGAGGTCAACTGTGGTAACTCGATCTTGTGACACATGCAAATTTTTAAGGGACGGAAAATACGAGATGAAGTCAGTTCCATGAACATTTACTCCAATCAACGCCAGCTCCTCTAAGCGCAATAAACGGGGCCACTTAATTGGATTTTCCGTAGCACTACGAACCACAAGGTGAGTAAGCGTTGCTCTGAAAGTTTCCAGGAACAAACAAAGAGCCTCAGCTTCAACCTCTTCTTCCACCAAAATATGTAACTTTTGCAAAGAAAAACCTTTTAACGCAAATTTTTCCATGCAAGGAACATCGATGAAACTCAAAGTGAAATGTTGAATTTCCTTAAGCTTGTTCAGTACGACGCTTTCATTTTCAGCTAAGTTGAAGAGAAAGTTGCTGTAGTGTCTGTGAGCTTCTCTGGGCGAATCCACGTCCGGAAAATAGTTGATTTTTGTTAAATTCGGCATAGCAGCTAATATGTGACCTATCACTTGACTTTTGAATATAACCTCCCCATTTGGTAATGGGGGGAGCCTGTGCCACCCCTTGGCAAACAAATTGAATACTTGCAACTTTTCCAGCTTTCCATACATTCGCTGTGGATTAATGAACACGGCTGGGCTTGGAAACTTTCCCTTTAGGGTGAATTCTTGTAAATTTGACAATTTGTCTGAAAAGAGATCTTCCAGGTAAGATAGACTAATTTCTCTAAACCGGATGTCCAACTCCATTGATTTCACATGGGAGCCAAATTGACTTCCAAATTGTAGCAATAAATCTGATGATAATTTGTTGCTGATTACTATTCTGTAGTTTTCCCATATAGTTTGCATGGACGCGGCGTCCTGAACATAGCGGAGAAGGGAGGAAGAGTTGTCCAAACGGACAAATGTGCTTCCCATAAGGCATTTTGTGGCAGCGTGGTGAAGCGTTTTGTTCAGAAAACGACAAGTTTTTAAGGTCTCAACTGGTAGATATCTAAACGCAATGGTCAAGACCTGCACAGCCAAATTTGGGGAAAATAAAATAAATTTTTAGTAGTACAATTTTAATCAGTGCGTTTGCCTTTGTATATGACATAACAATGAAGAAAATATCTCTTCATTTTCATATGAAGTAGACTGGGTTATAAATGCAACTTTTGCGTGTGAGTTAATAGTATATTAAACTTAATTAGATAACTTGTACTTCTTAGAAATGAATTAGAAGCTTGATGGCGTTACCTCTGAGTCTCGGCTCTGGATAGTCAAAACCGCATCCATGAGCTCCGCAATTGACGACTCATCCTCGTCTGTGTCCATTTTGCTGGATTTTTACTTTTTAAAGACTTCCTTTCTTTGCACTTTTTTTCTTATAGTTGTAGAAGTAATGTAGTTTGATGCTGATAGTGCTATCTAAATGCTTGCACCATTATGCGAAATATCTACATAGTATATAGGTACATAAGTATATTTTATGCATCTTGATATGCACATAACATGAATATATTATCTTCCTTACTTTCCTTTCTTTCTTAATACGTCACATTATATATTCCAACATTATCATTTATTTTAAAATGTCTACACGCATGTCGTTTTCTTACTATTGATATATCACGTAACCTACGGAAGTCGCTGCGTGATCTCTATCATCTAATGTCATTCAACATTCTATTCGGTACCGCACCGGTATGATTTTTTATATCGTAAAGAAAGATGAATGAAATTTTCGTTTGTATCTACAAAGTCATTTGCAATGAGTCATTAAAAGAATGAGTTTTTGTTCACAATTTACTGTACTACATACTCGTATTCAGTTATTTTAACTCAACTCAAAGAAAACACTTACACATGTTGCTTCAGGTAATTATTCAACTCATCATTTCTGTCCACTTTCTCAATAAGCCCTGTTTCTTCATCCCGTTCCCGTAGCTGGCGTACCTCAAAGCTATATACTCACAATTCTGCGAATATTTTTAACAGATCTATATGTAATTTATATTCTTTGATTGGTTTGACTGATATTCAGATTGATACAAATTATTACGAAAAATAGCATTTGAGGTGAAAGGTAGCTCGTGAGAAAAGACGAATAAACAAAAAATGTGAACAAAAGCATCCAGACATATTAAGTGCTTATAACTAGTATTAGTGATGTAATGAGTACATTAGTAAACATTAATAGCTTGTCCCTCCTTTTCGGTGGTGTTGTTGGTGAACCATTACCATTATATATCCGTTCGTGCTTTTGCAAAAGATTATAGAACTTCTTTTAACCAGTTAAACAGTAAGATGTTTCCTTTTTTCATTTACTTTTGTACATGATCTGATGATCCACGAGGGAGTAAAATAGCTTCATTCAAATATGATTTCCTCGCATGAATTAAAAATGTGCATGCTACGGCGTACCTCTTCTTTTGACTGTTATTCACTCGGGTTACAAAGCACACACCACCACCACTACTCTACAACAAGTGGTATTGTATGTTTTTTATAGATACACACAAGAGAGGGCATTCAAAATAGTACGGAGACTATGGACGTAGAATATGTATTCCTTACTTTTGCTTTTGTTCTGCACGTTTTGCATGCTCTTTTAGAGCTGAGATGGATTTAGGTATAAAGCGTAGGCAAAACAAGTGTGGGGGCATTCATGAAGATGATGAAGTTCATGTATCATGCCATTACTACCTTGTCAATCCCTACTATATAATTCAACCAGGTACATGCATTTACAAGGAAGAAATATTAATTAAGAACAAAATTAATAAGGTTTCATTTTTCTTTCCAATAAAGTCCTATCTCAAGTAGCACACACTAAGCGTCAGGTCAGTCGTCTCTCAATTATGTAGTAGTGTTCGCTGGATTTTGCTCAGCAGCTTCTCCGCACTTACAAATAGCATAATTTCTGTCCAACCAAACTTCAAGTGTATAACAAGTTTTCGATTAGTCTAGACTCTAGCGGAGACGAGTCTTTAGAAAACATACCACAGAATGGAATAAATTGGCTGTACCGTCGTCTGCTGGATAATTAGTGGTGCGATGATATTTTGTGTAGAACCTCTTGATCTTGGCTGCATGAATACTTAAATATGCCATTCATCTTATCTATTTTATTTTTATTTTGACGGTTGTTTCAGTACAGAGTACGGACGGACGTCCCACCTTTAGAAGTTGATAAACATATTAATAATTTAGGTAACCTTCAAATTAAGAAGCTAAAGGTACAAGACTGGATACTCCATTCGTTCTCATTCGGGTACATTGCTTGGTACGTCATATCACATTTTCACAAACGATACTTCAGTATCCGTACAACATATACACGTCACACAAACACAAAGTACATGTTCTAACGAATGAATAAGAGAGGTGCTTTTTTAAAACATCAAAATCTAATATTCAATATTTCATATTTACAAGGTACACCGCTGAATGGAATTATGTTAATTTGACACAGATCATAGTATTGATATGACATACATTCTGCATTTTAAATGAACTTAGTCACATCACAAAAACTGTTATGTTTATTAAATTATAAAATGGCAAGTTTAAGGACACCGATATGATACATCAGTGTTCGCTGGAGGAACTTAAAAAAACATGAGTCTACACGTACAAGGTAACGTGATAACGTTAATTAGGAAGATAACTTTTGGAATACGTGAGTAAGATATGTCACATTCTCAAATTACACAAACTTTCTGCGTTCTATGTAGATATTTTAGTTACAATTAGCTCATTTATAGTAGTACGTTCTTATCTTCTAAAAATGAAGCAAAAAGACTATCAATTGAAACTGCTGTCTCTGTACCAACTATAAGCATTGACTGACTATATCTTTCACGAGAACATCGAGTTGAAGAGAAGCTATTTTGATGAAGTTATAAGTGAAAAGGGACTTGCTTTACCTTAGGACATGCACGTGTTTCAATATGCCTAATGTCTACGTGACGTATGTGATGCTGAGCATAATGTAGCATTGTGTGTTCTAGCAGCCGATGCACCCAAGAAGTCAAACGACCTCAAAAATGGAACTTGTTTCACAGATTTCTTTACAATCACAGAAGGATTCTCCTATCCGTTCCCTGTTTCCCAGATTGTGTTTTTTTTGCCGGTACACAATAATGGTACAGTTGGTAAAGTGCTGTGTATCGTGTATCATAGTATTAAAATATCTGGTGTTGTATAACAAGCAACAAGCGGTGCATTGTTGTACGCTTGTCCAAATAAATGCCGTACGTACAAACCCATAATCGTACCCCTAGACCTTTCCGTGAATGCTCTTTTTAGTTTAGCTTTTGGTTTACTTTTTCAGTTGTAAATACATAAGGCAAGGCATTATGCTTTTAAAAAGTAGAGCTGGTATTATCGACAGCGTCTCTAAGTCAGGTTTCGTTATTCTGTCTGAGTGTGTGTCTAAAATCCGTGTGGATATGATATGCAATGCATTATGAACATAGTACTACGTCAGGGAAATGTAACTTACGTAAGTTGTTTGTTTGCAAGTTTTGTAAGTAGCTGCCTACACACCACTCGAAGTAAGTGAGCTCATAGCATACAGACAGATTACATATAACATAACAGGAGCATGATTCGGTTGGCTTGCTATCTCAAATTATAGAGGTGTAAATAATAACATAACTCTCATATGAAGGATTGCAAAAATAGTTTAGCCCTATCAGCCTAACATTTTGATTGTTACGTATGTATGACATAAAATACAAAAATGATCTGTATTATGCACATGCAGTATGTACATTAGAAGAAAATGGCACTCGTTCGTACTAATGGCAGTGGTGAATGGTAAGAATCCTCATCCAGCAGTTATCACGATATGAACTACCACTATGTCATCATGTATGAACTTGAACATTCACATATTTAAGTAGTCATTAAAATGCTTGTGTGCATGCACTATGCCCATCAAAATCATTAATGGTTTCAGATAAATTATAAAAGAGCTTCCTTTCCTGAAATTTTAATGGTACTAGTGAATTCACGAATGTATGGTCTTGTAAAATAGTGTATGCTCATTATCATTATGTATTCTCTAACTGTTCATTTGCAGGATTTCCCTAAGAATGATGTTACAGAATGACAAATTTGAATTGACGACTAATTTTTTTTTGTAACATAATGCATGCAAACTTTGAATGATCAGTTTTCTATCCCGATATCGAAGCGATCTCTTTAACAGTCGAATAAACACACTTGGTGATAGTGATGGAT
>JAQFZG010004837.1:0-11163 GCA_034695465.1 Entomobrya nicoleti
AGTTATCGTGGTGACAGACAGACAGACAGACAAACGCGATCAAGTCAATACTCCGCTGAGCTTCGCTTTCAGCTCCGCAATGATCCGTTAATTTATCAGTTTGTGAATTGGTCTCTGATGAAAAGAATATTTTTAATTTTCCAATAAAAGAACCAGTCATCAATCTCATCTCGTAGTGTTTGCATTGAATTTTAATGGAATTTTTCAGCATCAAAAGCATCCCTCATAGTACTGGGGACTTTTCTAAATGTTTTTCATAGATTTCCCGTACTGCAGAATTTATGTAAAAATGATATTGAAACTTGGGTGATTAACATTTTTGGTGAGTGTTGCGGTAATAAGAAAAGTGAAAAATTATGTACCATACACATTCTTCGATCTTCGGTTTTTATGATAACGGAAATGTGTTGACTGAAACAGGGATCCGGTGATAGTATCCATGACTGTGTGTCTTCTTTGATTTGTAGACTCACAAACACATACAAAATTTTAGTATGTTCATTTTAGTACAAGCTCGTTAAAGTGTGTGAGGTTTCTAACCTAAAATGTTTACAGGATTTGGAGAGATTAAAAAGCTGGTTTGATGATGTTGTGCAGCTGCGAATATGAATGAGTAAAAGAGCTGATGAAGTTCGTTATGTAGTCGTCAACATGCCAATAAATGATTATGTGGGTCTTGTGAATCATTAATTATGAGCTTACTCTAAAAGTAGAACATTAAACTATAATGCATGCGTGTATGATGAAAAGTTATAAGCAAGAATTATATATACACTACTTTATAAGTCATTGCCATACTTTTGCTTTTGTAAATAAACTGGTGAATGTGACGCTTTAATGGAAATACCAAAGGCTGAAGCAAGAATAAAGTAACTGTATGATTTCCGCAAATGCATCAGTCGTGTAACTTTCCAATATGTTAGTTGGTTTGCGGTTCGAAAGTTATAACAGAAAACCAGTCTTCTTTTTGGATGCAATTTTAATTCATTAGCCACGCATTTATTGCTTATGATGTCCCATATATTACAAGTAAGAAAGCTTATGCAGTTTATTATGGGGCTCCTCACATGCAAGGAAATTGAAAAGCATTGAGGAAAAAATTAAATCTGAACTTTTGGATGCATTTTCATAAATCTTTTTTACTGATCTTCATTTTACGGTATATTGACTATATTTTGTGATACAAATGAAAAGTACAAAATTTGATACGTAAAAGAAAGAAATCATTTAAATGCCGTATTTTTTGGTTAATTTAATTCTATTTAATTATTATACATACGACCAAATTTTATTTGGAATAGATTTGATTCATTTTTAGACCTTTTAGGATCTTTATTTACCTTATTATATTACCAACGATAATTCAATTACAAATGTCTAAAAAGATCATATTACAAGATTAAGCTGAACAGTAAGTACTAACAATAAGCTTAATATGTACTAACGTGTAGTTTTTATATGATGGCTCTAATACAATTAATAATTGTAACTTTATTTTAGTAATTCTGCTCGAAACTTCATTGACAGGTCAAACAAATATAATTCTTGTCGCAATAAACTCAATATACTCAAACAAGATTTCAATCTTATACTAAACAGTTGTATATATAATGCAATTCGTGTGCTCTCTGTAACAATTAAGATGCAGCAAGTTAAAGTCAGGTCAAAAATTACCAAGTCAGATTATCATTTTACTTCAATAGAATTTTTACCTCATCAACTTATTTGATTTCAAAATCATGTAAACATTACAAACAAATACATTTTGTTTAACTTTTTAGTTCAAACATTTTCCAGCAACTGCTTATAAAAATGGTGGATTCATAACATTTCGTGGTAAAATTTAACTTAAAACGGCAAATTATAAGGTTGTTAACAATTATCAAGTTAGATATAATTTTATTGGAAATTCTTTTGCATCTCCTGTTAATTTCCCGCATTTGACATCCTCCTTGCCAACAGTTGATAAACTGAGGATGCTTTTCGAGTCCGTCAAGGGACATTCACCACAAGACAGCATTAAAGATTTGGCGTTGGTAGCAGCCAACTGGACCATCGGATGGAACAGAATTGCAGACAGATGCAAATCTCCTCAAGAGATCGTTTACACCGGCAATCATAGATTTTACATACTGCAATACCCAGTTCTCCCAAAATTAAGACTTTAAAGTACATTTCACCTAAGGTCTACCGATTTAAAAGCTTCGTTATAATATTGTTGGTGATATTTTAGATCGAAATTACATTTTCTCACTAAAATGAGTAGCTAGAAGTAAATAAAAATTAACCCTCCAAAGTAATTGCTAAACAAAACTGTTTATTTTACATTAATAAACCAGTTTTATACCATCAATATGAATCATTCATGCTAATTCTAATGTTAGTCTTACAGATGAAATACTGACAAATCGGTAAAAAATCGAGTACTTGTTTTTTCATCAACCCAGTAGATTGTGAAAAAAACTTTTCATAAACAACTTGTAATATTTTTCGAACGTACAAAAGTTCCTCTAGGGTAGAATAATTCATTCCTAATTATTTTGAAGCAGTAAACGATGCCCTTTATGATTAAGCCAATTTCACTTCATTTAACTGAGTTTTACTAATGATAGTACTGGAGCTTAAGTAGCACTACATTTCAATGTTTTTGTGGGCATTTAACTAGCTTGGTGGCTTATGGCTAACGAAACGATATCTTCTGTTACTTTGTTGTCCAAAGAACCGATGTCGACTTTATGTTCACATAAATACGTGAGGGAAAACCATACAGGGCAATTCGCTGCTCCTCCGGAACATTTTTTGAGTTGATGATCCATAATCTGTAAAAAATTGTTCAAAGTTATATATTTTTTTGCTGTATTCATGTATTTCATGTGGTACCTCAAATGTCTTTTGATCAGTTAAATGAATCCATGAAATATTTTGATTTCTTACAATTTTGTGTAAAGCTCTTGAATGATCATCTTGCTCGATGAAAAATCGAAACTGCAAACCAAGCTTCCGTTCTGATAGTTTCGTATATCAGTAAAACATAGGAAACCAGATGTTCAAAACTCTTTTGTTGACGACACAAAAATAAAAAATGTTTATTTTTTAACTAAAAAAATACTGGTCTAGAAGATAAAAAGTAGCTGGGAGAAACCAATGCCAATTTTGAACTGAATGAAACCATTAGAACATCAGAAAGGAGCACTGTTTCACATTAACTTTACGATGACATCATGAAAAAATTGTTGTGTAACACATGTAATCACATTTATTTATATACGTATGAAACCAATTTAATAGTCATTAGCTGTGGCGTTCTTTCAAGTTGACTAATGGTTTTGTGCTACTTAAAACCACATATTTCCGTTCTGTAATCACTTGACATCATTAAGATTTCTAATTACCCCATGTAAATTTGAAGCATTGGAGAAAAGTAATTTATCGCTAATGTGTTATTAACGACCTACTCTTAATAATTGGTTTAGTAATTATTATTTTTTGAGGTTGGCTTTCACAACGGCACTCATCCCGGAAAATCATTAAGATTCTATCGAAATGGGTGCGCGCTATGCTTTACAACATCAAATGCCATATTATAAAACTATAAAAATATTACACGTACCACAAACAATTAAATAGAAAATTTGAACAACACACGTAGTATTTTTGTGAGGCAAAAACTTAATACAGTAAAAATTGCACAAAATTGCACAATTCTTCATACTGTAAATATTACAGAACTGCAAGTCAGTTGCTATTATAAAACAGATCACAACTTGGCACTTTGGGTTCTGGACTACACTGCCAGCTTGACATATTTTTGGTGCTGGTATTTGGAATAACAATTTGAGCCATAACAAACGACAAACCAAGGAATAAACAAGCGATAAAACAAATTTGTTTTAAGACCATAATGAAGAAAAATTAATTCTAATCCCCCACACATGGATATTATCCAGTGAAAAGTAGATAGCACTTTCACAAGACAATCATCCGATGAATGAAGCAGTGAATTCGTCAAGAGGAGATCGTCGTGTATAAAGGCAACTAGGTAGGTTAAATAGTCAGATATAAGCTGATAAACAGATGAATCCCGACAGATGTACCAACAACAGATGTAAGCAGATTATAATAACCAGAATTGTGATTGAATATTTAAATCCTAAGGACCAGGTTGAATGTCTTTAAAAACGCACCAATAAACAAAACTATAATAACAAAATACGACGAAAGAATAATAATGCTAGAAATGGATCATATGGCAAAAGTATCAGAAAAAGAATTGTTTTCTCCTTTCTCGTAAGTAAGTAAGAATATGAAGCTTTGCAGACATGAGATCATACAGTTATTTTTAAGTCTATTAAAACAAAATAAGATTATTAGATATCATTATTATAAAATCGGTTATCTAGTTGATTTGTAAACAGAAAGATATTTCAATTGTACAGCTCTGCAAAAAACTTACTACTTTGCTGCCAACTCGATCATTCTGGCTGACTCATTGAAAAGTAACAAGTCTAATTTTATTAGCGGACAAATACTTGTAGGGCAATGTCATACAAAAAGTCATAAAAATATCTTACGCATTAATTCACATACTGTTAAGCAATAATTATCTTACCTAAATAAAATTCGTCCCAGACGTATATTAGTTATTAAATTTACATTGCGCATTAAAAAATCAAGGTATGAATGACCTCAATTGCGACAGAATATTATGACTTCAGCGACAGCATCGTGAAAGATCAAAAGACAACATAAAATTCATATTTATATGCGTATGTATTTTGGTAAAGCAACATGTGCAAGCGTGCAACAATGCAAAATGCATGACAAGAAAAACAAAAGAATATTCGTTGTTGTTGCATTGCTTTTTATTTTCCGCCTCCAACAATAAAACTCTGCCATTAAGTCAGGTACTTAAGGTAAGGTCAGGAATATCATTTCTAAAGATGCATGCACGCGAAAGCCAAAATATTAGATGGGGCAGCAGTCGTGTGGTGAAATTTGGTCCTGTATTTTTCCAGCATTCCAAGTGGCTTGTAGTATCATGGTTAGAGAAAAACCGGTTTGCCGTGAATACCAGATTTTATGTATAAGCCAGCAATAATATTCGTGCTGATGAGGCATAAAGGTCACTATGATATTTAACGGACTGTTTTGTGTAAGGACATTGACCTTAAAATTAAGTGAAAAGTCAAAGCCATTGAATTACTCTAATGAATCGATTCATGTACTTAATATTTGGTACTTTTATTTTTACCAGTGTTGTGGTTAAATTTTTTAACAAAAATATTTATTATAACAATAAAGTTAAAATTTAAATATATCACATGCGTTCAGTAAGTGAACATTTATGTTTAACATTTAACTTCATTGCATCACTTATTACAATAAGCTGTATATTTTGTAGTAACAAAACTGTAATTAAAATATATCATGTAATATTATGAAATTTAACTATAGATAACGACATTTTAACAAAATCAATATTTAGCTTTTGTGTTACAAACAACGTTTTTTCGAACTACAACATCGGACAAAATTTCTTGCATAGCACATAAATACATATATCAGTGATGAAATCAGTTATATTTGGTGAATACCTGTCCATCAACCTATTTTGACATCTTTAATCATCTGAAATGTTTTACTACACAGGTTATTTTGGCAATGGAACGAAGGACCTCTTGTGTGAATGTTAGAAAAATTGCAAAAAAACAGAAGAGGAGAGTTTTTCGCACATCGTGCACACTTTAAAACGTTAGCATTAAACTTTTAATTCGTATTGACATATTTTGATGTAATTGACCGAAACTTTTATCACTATCTTAATCACCTGGTAAACAAGTTGTTACTAAAACTTTAGCTAGTCCAAGACATTTTAAAAGTTGGTTATGTAAAGTCTTGAATAACTTTGTGTCTCACAACAAACGATTGTGCTATTTAAAACGCACGGAATTCAAAACCTGGTCTAAATTCATTAATAATCAATTTTCTTGCCTGTCTGGTCGCCACAAGAGTAAATAAAGTAATGCCAGACATAGCTAACAAATAGTGTGTATCTACTTTTGTATACATGATGCTCAAGAAACGTGTGTATCTACATGTACATCCTTTGTCTGTTAAATTTGGTGATTTATAAGAGAATCCAACATGAATTTCTAGTATTTAAAGACCGCATTCTAATTAGGTCTTGATGCCCTCTACATGTAAGCAATGTCTAGCTAGTTTTAAAGTTAAACGCCTTTTACTACAATATAATAGTTTTTTAATTGAATTTGTATTGATACATGGTTTTTAAAAGCTTTATGTGGTAATTTGCTCGTTAAAATATCGGACGCAATTGTAATACATTTTACAAATACGTATGGTACATCCACATCCATATGAACGTTTTAACCATAAATAGAGTAAGTATTACTGTATTCATCTAAATACGAATATGTACATTGACAAAAATATAAATGAAGGAATAACTTTACCGTTTCCCAAAAGTTATAAATAACTGACCAAAAGTGTCGCCTTATGAATTCAGCCTCCAAACTTTATACCGATAAAACGAGCTACTGCCCTTAATAAGATAACAAAATGTATAGTTCGTATGTTTTGGCTTTCAGCTAATCGTGTTCATTTAACTTACATTTGTTTAGCGTGCGCGTTTTACTAAAATAAGTTAATAAAACAAATAGTGAAAACTGTTTTCCATTACAGCGATATTCTTTCACATTGCCGTAATAAACTATTCAGCTTATTAACCGCGTTTCTTTCTGAGCTAACTAGAGCTGAAGTGAGGACAATCTTTCGTAAAACAGCCACACGAGCAATGTTCTTACTTACCACAGCCACAAGTTCGAGAAATGTCCGTTTGCCCGGCATAAAATAATGAAAACTAGATTTTTGGTTTGGATCGTGAAGCATAGACCCATTGGAAGGAAGTCAGTGCAGCAAAATCATCCAAAATCTCACTATTCAAACAGGATATTTGCCAGGCATTAGTATTTACAAAACTATCCAGGGTTTTGATTGCAATGTTGACGACATCTATCCTGTTTCCAGAGAACGGTCAATTATGTTGAATACATTCGCAATACATTTTGCAAAGATTCATTTAGAATGCCTTTTTTACACGATAATGTGTAAATAAAACAATGTAAATAAACTTTATAACAGTCAAGTTTTGGTCAGACAGATTCCCTAAAAAGTAAAAAAAATAATCCCTTAATTTATCAGTTTATTTAAAAAAATATATGTAAATCTTTGATTTCAAGCCATGTTTTTGTCTGAATCTTCTGTTATACATTTGGCCGCCTGTATTATGATGCATTGTTTTTCAATTAACAATACCACTTATCACTGTGTAAATAATATTTTTTTTTTAAATGTGCTATGCATTAGCTTTTATCTTCGCTATAGATCTCGTCACGAAAAATTACTAGCAAAAGATATTCGGGAAACGCTTTGCGATTTTTCATGAATATTTTTGCACATTATGGAATGAAAAGTGTAATTTATGCAATACACTTGTGATTTTATGAACAAGTTAAATAGTGTGCTCCTTTCTAGATTGAATCGTTTACTCTCTTGAAAAATATAATTATCAGTAAAATTTTCCTAAAGATCCTCAATTTAACCTATACAAAAATCACCTCATTTCATAAAGCATAAGTCGGATCGTTACTATAGTCCCATGAACTGTATTTTTCTACATTAAAAAAAGATATTAAAATATTTTTTTGCAACGTCTGGTCACCGCACTACCAATATAACATTATAAATGCCAAACATTGTCACCCTACTATTTATTATAGCACTAACTGACTTGCTAATTTTCATATTTTGGTAATATACCACATTGTCTCAGAAAATATAAATTCTTATTAGCATATTACTCTGGTGTATTTACTTCAGTAATGTTGAGTTGTTTATTTTCCATGGCATTATAACCATGGTTGAGTACATAAAACTCTTCCTTTTTGGATCTAATCTAAAGTACTGTTAATTTTTCTTACAATGCAATACACACTATCGCTGACTAAATAGAATAATGAGTCTTGTGATTTTCACGTGTCGTTTTACTTATGGAAAGAAATATTTTTCATATCTTTCCCGTTGTATACAATTTATGCAAATATGAAATTCAGAAATCACCATTTCTTTAAACTTAAGTGATATACGTTGTTTTAGAATTTTGTAGTAAAATGAAAAGTAAAAAATTATATACCACATCACAACTATTCTTCGATCTTCCGTTTTTATGATAACGGAAATGCGTTGATTGAAACAAGGATCCGGTGATAGTATCCAAGGTTGCATTTCTTCTTTTGTATGCGTGAAATATTGAGAAGCATAAAAAGTTTTCCAGCTCATCGTTTACCGTTACGCCAAAAGTCTCAATATCTTTAAAAACAAAGTTAACAATTGAAGCATTAAATGTGATGTTTTTTATTTAGAACTATTTATCATTAATATTAAACAAGATTGTTTACTCATTAATGTGGTGGTTAAAATGCTTTCCTAATTTACTTACATGGATATTTATGTGACGATCAATTCATCATTCACACTGTCCGATTTTGGTGGTGATATTTTTTATACTGAAATTTAACAAGTTGGCACAAAATGCGGTAATTAAAATATACATTTATTATAGCAAAAATCAATCATTAGCACTGTCATGATTTAAAAAAAATCCAAATGCAATTCTTCTTTGAATTGTTAACTTACATTCTTAGATGAGTAGCCGTGATATGCTTAACAAAATAACACCACAAGTCGTAATATACTTATCAACGTTAACAAACGACTTATAAACTATTAAATTAAAATTTAAAAAACTGAAGAACGTTAAAATTTGTTTAGATTAAAAAAATTATTTCGGCAAAAGTTTCTCAAGCCATCAAACTGCTACTAATATGGGATGAGCAATCAGTTCTGATGTCAAAATATTTCACTCGTCATGTCCAACAGACTGAGCTTTAAGCTACACTGCCAACTCGACAATGTTTCTGGTTCTGCTATTTGCAATAAAAGTTTATGTCACAACAGGGGAGAGAAAAGTGTGAGCGTTCATATGAAAAGTCTCAAAATTTTAATAAGAATTCAGATGAAGTTTTAGTAAATATTTGTTTACATGTATATCCTAAATAGCAAATCAACATTGTATCATTTGTTGTGATTAATGAAAACGTAATTCAATTAAACTTTGTTAACCAATTGGGTGAGAAAACAGCCTTACCTTTCGAGCTTGACTCTAAAGAAACATAATTCTTAGTACTTCTAATAAATGTTTTAACTGAAATAAATTAAAACACGGTTTCATATTTCTTGACTAGAAAAAATTGTTTCTTGCCCATTTCAACAAGTGTTCCTCCATTAAAACAAGTTTATGTTGTACGCTTTCGATGTGTTGTTTGTATTTAAATCTTTGGTTGATTACAGCAAAACGTTTTAGTTTTTGATACAATCATACCATCTAAGCCATTAAGGATACATACGCTAGTTGAAATTAGGTAAATTCAGTGCACACGCAAACCAAATGTACTTTTACTTATGTTCCTGGGTTTTGATAATAATTTCATTACAAAAATGGATTCCGATTATGAGTTATGATGTGTATAATTCATGCAAATACATTAGATTTTTTTTAATACTTGTTATGTCAGATGCAAAAATAGACCCATACATTCGTGGAGACATTAAAAAAAATCTTAGACAAGTAATGAACATTTTGGAGTCATGATTAAAGTTAAAAATTTTTTATTAGGTTCGTTTACGAATCGAAGCATAAACTATTAAAGAGACTTAACATTAAATAACTTTTTAAACACACATATATGTATAAACATTTAGTCTAGAACTTATTTTAACAAGAATTATTTTAATCAACAGAAAGGAGGACTGAATGATATCAATCTTAAACTGCAATTTTAAGCAACAAATTTATAATTCTTCGATTCTTCATCTAATGTTTGAGATACCTGAGATAAAACAGAGATGCAGATATATTTGAAAATGTACATATGTCTAAACTATCTGTAAATGCTTGTATTCTAACAATAAAATTATTAATATATATTACGTCCACAAACAAAATTTCACTTTGCTCACATTGCAATTTTTTAGTGATTTCATTTAAAGAATTAACTCACATTTACATTTACTTCAATACTTTCTGTCCTTGTCCAATCTACAAAAACACAATGTGATGTAATTATTTTATGATGGAATTCTATCCAAAAAGCCTTTCCATACTTTTAAATTCCAAAAAATTAAAGGTATTTTCCATAATTCCTGTTAAATTGCATAACTTTTAATATGCGTCAATAATTTACCCAATTTTGACATAAAATATTTTTTATCAGGTTCTACCGAACAGGTGACATCGCATTATCAAAAAAACATTTGTATGGTAAGTGTAATGAACGAATTATAACACCGGCAGACTTCATAGTCAAGTGCCTCTCGTGTTATTGTTCCGTGGCTACCCAATCTGATATTGGCAGCATATTTACAAGGAATGATAACCATGCAGCTTTCACTTCAAAACTAGTACGGTAAAGATCTAGAATGCCTAACGACATGGGAGCATAAACAAACTTACATACAAACTCTACAGGCACCAGCAAAGTCTTTGACGATATCATGTCAGTGAATGAACTATATGCTGACATAGCCAGTATCAGCTCAGGATATACGGCAATCATCCCAAGGGTATCATCATCTGCTGATGCAATACTCACTTATTAGGAGGAAATCCATAGAAATTAGTCACATTAAGTTTGTGTAATTTGTATACTGGTTTCATATCCACAACCAAATATGCAAGAAATGGAACCTTGATACATATTATGGTCCCACACACAGCACTACTACTCATAGGTCTTTTGTACTTAAACTTAAATTTCGTACTGAATTTGCATTAGTAATACATTTTACATGAATGCAATGGGTATCTTTGGAAATGGAAACAGCCCAGCTATTTTTAATATTATGGGGTAAGTTTTTAAGTAAAATTTATAATACTTCTTTGTGTTAAACGAGATGCGTAAAATATTGTTTCCGCTTTGATTTGAGTTTTTTGGTAAATTATGCATGTTGTCGCAAAATGTACTCTTTCCCTTTTCTTAGATAACCCTTTTTGAAGATGCGGGAGACTAGCGGCTGAGGTGTGAA